>JADRCO010001221.1:0-21234 GCA_021464525.1 Rhizophagus sp. LPA8_4_AMF | reverse complement strand
CGCGGTGGATAAAGAATGTTATAGTATTATAAAATGAGAGATTAGGGTTAGGATTATTTTATTATTTTGATTTTTAATTTTACGGATGAAGAAAAATTGAAAAGCAAAACTGGGTTGTATTTATATACAAAAAAATTTCTAAAATCTGGAAAATAAATTTTTACGTATTCTAGTAAAAATTTTTCAAATAATATTAAATTTGACCGTAGATCCCTTGTAAGAAGTTTCCATTTTTCATTTTAAAAAAAACGAAAAGAGAAAGATTTTCATTCCTAATAAAAAAAAAATTAAAAAAACGTTAGCTTCACCATAATTATCTGCGAGTTTTTTCTTTTTGTGAAAATTTCCATAGTTACACGTTTACATTTTTACATTTTTATTTAATATTTCCAAAATGTAAATCTTCTATGCCGATCATTCAATTGGCGGATTTGCGTAACCACATGTTAGCCAAACATGGGGTTTCCCATACTATCCATTTGCATACCTTGAATTAGATTATTGTTAGTAGCGTTTTTTAATTAAATGGAAATCTTTCCATTTTGAACTAAATTTTTCAAAAAAGAAAAATGAAGACGGGAAATCACTCATTTTTGATCTGAATTTTTTTCTCTTTTTTGTGAGAATGAAAAATTCAAAGTTTCAAAAATGAAGATCTGAATTTTTTCTCTTTTGTAAATCTGTAAATCAAAGTTGTTGGTTTTTCATCAAAAAATTTAAAAGTTCTTTTGTTTTATTTAATAATACAGTTACTAATAAAAATAAGAAAAATTGTTGGTGCCACCCGGATAGTATTTAAACAATTTGCATACACTTCGGTTCTTGTGTAACAAAAGCAGGTGTATAGGGTGTATCCACGTGTACCCTGAAATCAAGTTTAAAATTTTTTATTTTTTTCCGTCTATTATACTAAAACTTTATATTAAAAATAAAAATAAAATAAAAAAAAGTCAATTATACTAGAACTCTGAAATATATACATAGAGGTAGGGTGCATGATTGCGTAGCCATCATTGAAATATTTTTATAAGGTTAGATTTTGATGTATAATCTATGGATTTTTTAATCAAGGTCATGTTATCAATTTGCGTATTATTAATAGGTTTTTTAAAAAGTAAGAGGCTTGATTTGCGTATTTTTAATACAAAATTAGCAGAGAGATATATATTATATACACGTAATAAGTGATTTAAATATACTTATTGATCTGCGTATCTAATTATGCAAGATACATCATGTATTAACAAGTGAAGGGTGCAATATTTAACCCATCATCTCGATTCTAATATCATTTATCATATTGGACCAACTAGTGTATCAGTCGAAGAAAATATATCGAAGCTATTACTAGGAAATGATAACCAGTATATTATGGTTATTTTTGGTCGAAAAGATATAATTTAAACAATACAACAATGGTTTTTTTTTTTACATTTCATTATTAATAAAATTAACTCTGATATTTTGATAATTAATGTTGAACAATGAAAAGTCGCATGATGATAAAGTCAGGTGATCAATTTGCTTAATTAATTTGAGGTTAGGTGTTAATTTTGAGTATTGACCTTATTAATAACCCCTACGTAGAACTATTAGCAAAAAATTTCAATGTTCACTGATCTATATATATCTATATATATTTCGGAGTCCTATTATACTATGCAAACGCTAATAAAACAATAAAATGCTATTACTATAATAAAACTTAGAAAAAAACCTAAATTTCAATATCTTCAATGTTTTACAAAGGAAATATAGGTATTTTTATATTTTAAATAGTATTTTAGGTTTTTATATGTAACTTTTAACCTTATTTTATAATAAAACAAGTTTTTTTTATTTAAACTAGGAATAAATGGATAATACAGCAATAATATTTATTAAAAAATTAAACTCACGCGATGTTGAAGTCAAATTTTAACGTTTGTGGATCAAGATTTACGTTACATTACATGTACTGCTATATCTATTCGAATATAGCACGAATGGTATCATATGACTATCAAATGGATATTATTGATCCTATTACGACATTAATTTATTTATACGATATATTACGTAATCTATAGTGAAAAAATTTAGCAATTAAATTCTGGTACATCAATTAAAAAATTTTCAATTTCATCATAAAATTTTACAGACATATTGATCTCCATAAAAATGGGATCTGTACAAAATCCCGAAAAATTGGCCCGGTATTAAGTATAAATTTTCGAGATTATGAGTTTCGGGATTTCGTAGCAGACCCATAAAAATATATAGTTAGTTATCCTAGAATTTCGCCGAAACTTGATAAACCGGTTAAACCCGTTTTTGATAGTCCAAACAAACATGGGTTCTCTAAAAATCCCGACAATTATAATATTAACGGCCTATATTCCCGACGCAAAAATTTCGATAAATGCAAATCCAAAATCCTGATAGTCACAGAATCCTGATGATCTAAATTCTTGGCAGTCAGATTCAACCGGATAAATTAGAGATTGGTTAATTTCTGATTTAGAAGATAACCGATGAACATTTCAATCTCATGCTCTGATATTTACATTTTACCTTCAGAACTGTGTTTAATTTGCTTAATTAATATCTTAAAATCAAGAATGTCTTGATGTATGTAATTTGTGCACGTTTAAGGGTATTAAGGACAGGGATAAATGTGCTCAAGCAGATGTGATGCAGCAGTTTTTATATAGAATTTATTTTATTATTTTATTATTTTATTATTTTCTATTTTTGTCGTGCATTATGGTCAGTTTATGATTCATTTGAAACAGTTTTGTTAATATTAATATTTATTACAAATATTTTAATATACCGCACAGTTCTCAACACTGGCCCACATTATGGCTATTTTAGCCAGACTTATGAGGACTTTGGCCGGAATTAAGTTCAAAATGGTTGCATAATTTCGGAACTGTACGGAATTGAATACGATTTACCCCAGTATCACCAACAAATTTTCTTCCCCCACGTGATTTTGTGGCGTCTAAATTTTGATTGGCTTATGTTGCACATAACATTTATCTTAAAAAAAAACGCCGACGAGATATTTTTTCTTAGAATATTATAATAAAAAAATTATTTTATTACATTTACAACAAGAGCATTTAAAAAATAATGCTTTTACACTGAAAAATACTAATTACTCCATGAATATTAAGCCAGCTTGATAAAAATTAATATCTAAACACCTGCAGAACAAGTTTGCATAAGCTTCAAAGGCTTGTTTCATCTAATAAAAGTGCTAAAATTACGCTGTAAAGTGAAATATCCAGCTGCGCGCAGCACAGTAATTTTACACAAATACCTTTGAGAATACTTAAGCTATTTTGATAAAAATTAATATTTGTGTTATTCCATATATGCCGAACAACTTTATTTAAGCTTCCTAGGCCTATTTCATTTGACAAAAGTACTGAAATTACGCTATAACAAAAAATAAATTTAATTTCATTAATAAATATATGCTTTTCACAAAAATTTAAGAAATATTAATAATATATGAGTGTTTTTATACTTGTTAACAACTCTACTTAGTTCCTTAAGACTTGTTTTATTTGACTAAAATATTAAGCTTAATATTATAAAATATATAAAAAAAATCACATTTATTATGAGAGAAAGTGCACTTACGCATATTTCACGCATAACACGTATAACAATATTTCATATTTATGCTTTCACAAATATTTAGTTTTATATTGTTTTAACAAATTTTTAAAAATTGTTTTAACGTTAGAAAAGAAAGAGAAAGGGTAATAATTTTGTTGTAAAATGGTAAACAATAAACAAATAATTTAATAGCGCCACACAAGTCACGTGGGGAAGAAAATTTGTTGGTGATACTGGGGAGAGTGTCCTTATCCTGGACCATCAAATTTGATTGGATGGAGGTTGTTTTGTGTAATATTTATCCTAGAAAAATTTCGTGATGTTATTTTTAAAAAAGAGAGTGAAGATAACAAAATTTAACGCCTCAAAGTAATTTTTTTTGAGCAAACATCATCTATTAGCTATTAGCCAGAAAACTTTTACATGTGAATTTAGCGGCAAATTCAAGTCAAAGAAAAAGGAGTCCACCCTGCAAGCAGAAACTCAGCATAATACTAGAACTAAAAAACGATAGTGCCCTTGGCATATAAATTTGACTTTTCCCGAACGTTCTACAAGTATTACTATTAGTTTGTTCATAAATGAACATAATCATGAGTTGGGCCAGATGGTTGTGAATCAGTAGTAAATATAGAGAATTATCTAAAGAAATGGTGGATGAAGTTGAACTGATGACTAAACATGTAATTTTTTTAAAAAGGCGATGCATAGTAAATACCACATGATATAATTAATAGCAAATAACATAATATTATACAAAGTGATTTATAAGGAGATCGCCCCATGCGATACCTATATTTTTCCTTTACTTTATAAAGCAATATCCGATTTTATTTTCAAGTTGGGTTACGAAACGGAAACCGTTATTAAGTCCGAAGTGCTGTTTAAGGTTTTATTGTTGTACATCATCACGTGCTGGTCGGACATATCACCCCGCGTAGAATTTTCGGAGCATCAACATGCATGCATCAACTATTTTCTCATTGTTCGACGAAACATAGGGAGCTATGTCTAGAATTCTCTGAAGAAATTCCTATCAAAATATCCAGATTTTAACATTTCCGGTTAAAAACTTCTACGAGGAAAAATTTTTAGATTTTCTCACTAGTCGATGAAAGACAAGGAACCATGTCTAGAATTCTCTGAAGAAATTCTTATCAAAATTTGTTTCCAAGGTAGTTCTAGATTTTTACATTTCCGGTTAGACTAACGTGTGGAATTTTTAGAACTCGATGAAAGAATTCATTAGTTAAAATTTGTCCCACAAATTACTTTATGCCGCTTTAATTTCTGGATTACACAATCAGCATCACACCAAACATGCTACACTATAATATGTGGCTTTTTCTCATTGGTAGATGGAGGACAAGGAAATATGTCTAGAAATTCTATGAGTAAATCCTTGTCAAATTTTATTTCCAAGATAGTTCTAGATTTTTAACATTTCTGGTTAGAAACTTCTACAAGGAATTAACATGGATTCATTAATTAAATTTATATATATATATTGAATAGTTTTCTTAAACTATTAGAAAAAAATTTGACATATTATAACAATCGACCAACTAACTATATACATAAATTTACTTTCAATGACGGGGAGAAGTCTTTTAGACAAGATATGTAATAAATGTAAGAAAAAAAAAAAGAATGTTAAATAAGAGACACCGGACTTGCCATAAGTGTTACATAACAATTTATGGAAACAAAGTTATTTATAACTTTATCAAGCAAGTTAATTATGTTATAGGATTTAAAAAATTAGAATTTGTCCCTTACAGTAGATTTAGAGATATAGAATTTATTGTCGAAGGAGGATTTAGTAAAATTTATAAAGCTACTTGGGTTTATGGTCGTCCGATCAATAATTGGGGAAAGACTCTTTATAATAATGTTCATAAGAATAATTATACAGTTGTTCTTAAAAAACTTAATGATTCTAATAATATTACATCCAAGGAATTGAATGAGGTACAGTAGTCCATGCGATATTTTAATCTTCAATGTAATTATGAAAATAAATTAATAATGTTATTTTTTTTTATTTAGCTCAAGGTAACTTATCAATTTTTACATGATGCTTATGATAATTATATTAGTAAATATCTTGGAATTACTCAAAATCCTATTACTGAAGAAATTATGATAATTATGCCATATTATAATTCAGGCGATTTGATACATTATTTAAGTAATAATTTTATAATATTAATTGGTATACAAAGTTATATGAATTAAAGAATATAATAAAAGGAATTGTAGTAATGCATAATGAAAAAATTATCCACAGGGATTTACATAGTGGAAATATCTTTATTGATGAAAATGATGCGTATATAAGTGATCTGGGAATAAACAAATCTGCAACTGAATCTACGAATGATGATAATATTAATGAGAATTTATATGGTATCATTCCTTATATGGCCCCAGAAATTTTTGAAGGACAAAAATATACTGCAGCATCAGATATATATAGTTTTGGGATGATCATGTGGGAGTTTATGACAGGTAGAAGACCTTTTTTGGATGAAATTCATGATGCAGAACTTATTATTGATATTTGCAATGGTTTACGTCCACCAATTATTACAAATACGCCTAATGGATATATTGAATTAATGAAAGAATGCTGGCATTTTAATACAAAGAGAAGACCAACAGCTAATGATATAAATGATAGAATTAGTGAAATGTGGATGAATGAACGCTGGAATACAACTGAAATTATAACATCATCGGATATTAGACCTGTAACAAAAATCAATCCGGGTACCATTTATAAAAGTAGATCTTTGGGTTGTATGATTCATTCTGCAATAAATATAAAAACAATACTTAAATCTGAACCAAGTGGAAACAAAGCTATTGATGATTTTATCAGGTATACACAAATTAATTCTGTTGACGGAAAGTTGGAATTTGTACCCTACAATCGATTTGAAGATATAGATTTTATTGCTGAAGGAGGATTTAGTAAAGTTTATGGAGCTACTTGGGTTGATGGTCCGATCAAAAATTGGAATGAGATTCATTATAATAATTGGACTATAGTTCGTAATAAATATCAAATAGTCGTTCTCAAAAAACTTAATAATTCTAATAATGTTACATCAAAGGAGTTGAATGAGGTAAAGTATATGTAATATTTATATCTTTAATATTATTATGAAAAATTAATGTTTTTTTTTTGATTTAACTCAAGGTATTTAATCAGATTTATTCAAATGAAAATAGAGATAAATGTAACATTAGTAAATATTTTGGAATTACTCAAGATCCTGTTACTAAGGATATTATGATAATTATGCCATATTATAATTTAGGTGATTTAATACATTATTTAAGTAATAATTTTTATAATATTAATTGGGAAACAAAGTTGTATGAATTAGGAGATATAATTAAAAGGCTTGAAGTTATGCATAACGAAAACATTATCCACGGAGATTTACATAGTGGAAATATCTTTATTGATGGAAATGATGCTTATATAGTAGGTGATCTGGGAATAAACAAATTATCAACTGAATCTACGAACGATGATGCTAATAATGAGAATTTATATGGTATCATTCCCTATATGGCCCCAGAAATTTTTGAGAGGCAAAAATATACTACAGCATCAGATATATATAGTTTTGGGATGATCATGTGGGAGTTTATGACAGGTAGAAGACCTTTTTGGGATAGAAATCATAATTCAGAACTTATACTCGAAATATGTGACGGTCTAAGACCGTCGATTGTTACAAATGCGCCTAATGGATATATTGAATTAATGGAAGAATGCTGGCATTTTAATACAAATAGAAGACCAAGAGCTAGTAATATAAATGATAGAATTAAAAAAATGTGGATGAATGAACGCTGGAATACAACTGAGATTATAACATCATCGGATATTGGAAATGTAATAAAAATCAATCCGGGTGCCATTTATGAAAGTAGATCTTTGGGTATGATTCAATCTGCAATAAATATAAAAGCAATACTTAAACCTAAACTAAGTGGAAATAAAGCTATTGATGATTTTATCAGTGAAGGAAAATTGGAATTTGTACCCTACAATCAATTTAAAAGTATAGAATTTATTGCTGAAGGAGGATTTAGTAAAGTTTTTAAAGCTATTTGGGTTGATGGTCCGATCAAAAATTGGAATGAGATTCATTATATTAATTTGAATATAGTTCGTAATTATATTTATACAGTTGTTCTTAAAAAACTTAACAATTCTAAAAATGTTACATCAAAGGAGTTGAATGAGGTACAGTACATGTAAATATTTTTATATCTTCAATATAATTATGAAAAATTAATGATTTTTTTTATTTAGCTCAAGGTATTTTTGTTAAGAAAATATGCTGATCGCATTAGTAAATATTTCGGAATAACTATAGATCCCTCTACCAAAGATATTATTATTATTATGGATTATTATGATTCAGGTGATTTGATGCATTATTTGTACAATAACTTCTATAATATTAGTTGGAAAGCAAAGTTAGATAATTTACGGAATATAATAGCTGAACTTCAATTTATACATTCAATGCATATTATCCACAGGGATTTACATAGTGGAAATATCTTTATTGATGAAAATGATGCTTATATAGATGATCTGGGAATAAACAAATCTGCAACTGAATCTACGGATGATGATAATAATAATGAGAATTTATATGGTATTATTCCCTATATGGCCCCAGAAATTTTTGAGGAGCAAATATATACTACAGCATCAGATATATATAGTTTTGGGATAATCATGTGGGAGTTTATGACAGGTAGAAGACCTTTTTGGGATGAAATTCATGATGCAGAACTTATTATTGATATTTGCAATGGTTTACGGCCACCAATTGTCACAAATGCACCTGAAGGTTATATTGAATTAATGGAAGAATGCTGGAATTTTGATCCAAAGAGAAGACCAACAGCTAATGATATAAGTGATAGAATTAGACAAATGTGGGTGAATGAACGCTGGAATACAACTGAGATTATAACATCATCGGATATTGGACCTGTAGCAAAAATCAATCAGGGTGCCATTTATAAAAGTAGATCTTTAGATTGCATGATTCAATCCGCAATGTCTATTAGAGGTAAATCTTTGCTATGTAACGAATGTATGAAAAACAGAATATTTTATAAAATACAAACTTGCCAGCCATGTTATATTGTAAAAGCAATACTTAAACCTGAACCAAGTGGAAATAAAGCTATTGATGATTTTATCAGGTATACACAAATTAATTCTGATGACGGAAAATTGGAATTTGTACCCTACAATCGATTTGAAGATATAGAATTTATTGCTGAAGGAGGATTTAGTAAAGTTTATAAAGCTACTTGGGTTGATGGTCCGATCAAAAATTGGAATAAGATTCATTATAATAATTGGAATATAATTCGTAATAAACATCAAACAGTCGTTCTCAAAAAACTTAATAATTCTAAAAATGTCACATCAAAGGAGTTGAATGAGGTAAAGTATATATGACGTTTGTATCTTCATATAATTATGAAAAATTAATGATCATTTTTTATTTAGCTCAAGGTATTTAATCAGATTTATATAAATGGAAATAGAGATAAGCGTAACATTAGTAAATATTTTGGAATTACTCAAGATCCTATTACCAAGGATATTATGATAATTATGCCATATTATAATTCAGGTGATTTGATACATTATTTAAGTAATAATTTTTATAATATTAGTTGGGAAACAAAGTTGTATGAATTAAGAGATATAACTAAAGGACTTGTAGTAATGCATAAAGAAAAAATTATCCACAGGGATTTACATAGTGGAAATATCTTTATTGATAAAAATAAATATGCAAATGCATATTATTCATATATAGGCGATCTGGGAATAAGTAAATCTGCAATTGAATCTACAGATAACAAAAGTGAAAATTATGGTATTATTCCTTATATGGCACCAGAGATTTTTCAAGGACAAAAGTATAATGAAGCTTCAGATATATATAGTTTTGGAATGATGATGTGGGAGTTTATGACAGGTAGAAGACCTTTTTGGGATGAAATTCATGATATAGAACTTATAATCAAAATATGTGATGGTTTAAGACCACCTATTTTTACAAATGCGCATAATGAATATATTGAATTGATGAAAGAATGTTGGCATTCAGATCCAGAAAAAAGACCAACAGCTGCTAATATAAGTGATAGAATTAATGAAATATACGAGAACGAAAGGCGAAATTTTATAAAAAAAATCCAACCAAAATTATAAAATCATCAAATATTGGACCTGTAACAATAAATAATCCAGAAGCCAGTTATAAGAGTAGACCTTTAAATTGCATGATTCAATCTGCAATGTCTTTAAGGAGTTTAAGAAGTCAATCTATTGGTAAGTAATTTTAATATACCAAAGACTATATGGTTACAGAGAAAATTTAACATTAATCACCATTTAGATCCGTTTCATTATTATCAGAAAAATAACACAGCGTCTATTGGTATTTATTTATTTTTTGTTTGATATGCTGTTTATGTTATTACTAACTAATGGTAATTATTATTTCTTTTTAAAAGTTAAAAGAAAGTTTGAAAATAATACAATTGAAGACACGAATGATAATGATGGTATGATAAAAATCAAAAATTAATTGTATTTAGATAATGAACTTAATAACCAATATTTGTTAACTTAAAATATTGTCTAGACCAAAGTTTTAAAAGAAAGAAATTATGCGAAAATGATAATAATGGTAAATGATAAACATCCTTTATTTCAATAATGTATTGATTTAATGATTTATATCAAAATTTATGTAATATCGTTTAGATTACATTACGAAAGAAATTGAATTAGATATTAATGCGAATTTCAACAAACCTCAGGATAATGGTATGCAACTATACTGTGCTTTCTGGTACTTAAATAATAAAATTTATCGTTAATCTTTTTTCAATTTAATAATTATAGAATATGTCACCAAGGAATTTGATATCGATTTCAATGATCTTTGAATTTATTTAACATTAAATTAGCTTTATAAAATTTTTAGTATTTATTTTTTATTATTGTATATTATAAGGAAAATTATTTGTGTTAACTAGGAAAAATAAATATCAATAAATCAATCTTTTCTGTTTAAATGGTACTGTATAGTATAAAATAAAGATCACTTCATTTTTTTAAAAAATATTAGGGACACATTCGCCGTATAAAAATATTCTATTGACAGATATAGTTACGTAATTACGAGTACAAAATATTTTTATATAAGGATTATTCATCTGGACTTTTACGATTCTTGATTTACGTTTAGTAGTTAGGATGAGTTTATTTTGTTGAATTTTAGGATCTTGTTAAAATATTACTAGTGGTATTATTTGAAATAACACAAAAAGATGCAATAAATTTATAATTTCATAAATTGAATTTATAAGATTACTGGAGGTTGTGTAAATTACTTAATTTATTTAATTCTCAAAAAGCTAAAAATACACTTTATATGTGATGAAAAGATATGGTCAAGTATCGGAGACTTCGGAAATATCGATCGTAAAATTACACACATTTGTTAGAAATTAAATATTTACAGAAAAATTTAAATTAAACTTTTTGATAAAATGTTTTCTTACTTAGCGTGTATAAGTGACGCAGGCAAAAATCGCGGTATAACAATAATGAGTATGATATGACCCTCGTTGTATGTATGGTATGGTTATTTTATCTATACAGTATAGTAAATTAATCTATACCGTAGATATGAAAATTTTTCAATACCATACTAAGCCGAAATCTTTAAAAAAAAATTTATATAGCAATAAAAAAATTCCTTATTTCGCACTATCTTAATCAATTTATTTTATTAGCATTAATTTAATTATTCTGTTTATTTTTTAAACCTTTTTTTAAAATAAAAAAAATACTGTTATTAAAAAAATAAAACAAAATAAAATAATAAATAAAATAATAATAAAATAAAAAAAGAAATATTTCTTTCATTTTTACTTGCTTCTTTGAAATCTTGCGATTATCTGCTATTTTTTCTACAAAAATATAAAAAGCGTATAATTAAATATAACAATAAACATCATGTAAGCAAATGTTGAATTCACATTTCTGCTGTTAAAAGTAAGTGAAACTTTTAAATTTTAAAGCGTTTGAGGTAAACAAACTTGGAAAATTTTTTAAAATTTTTATGGTTTAGAATTTTTTTAACGTTAATCATTTGTAGGAAAAAATAAATATTTGACAGATTGTAATCTAAAGTTCGTTTTGTTTTGTTTTTTTATATATTGAAAAATATAAAGGGAAATTAATTTTAAAATTCCTTGAATAAACTTTATATCGATTATAACTTGTACTAATTAGTTAAGTTTTACCTATATTTGGTTGCAATTATTTATTTGTTGGTCGATAATTACAATTATTTTATTACTGTAAAATGAAAATAATTTCGCAATTATTCACAAAAATTATTATTTCAAAACTATCAGTGAAGGATATATCACAATTCACGATTTACTTTTTTCCAGATCCAATTTCACTTTTTCATTAGCTAATTCAATAGCTCCTACTTCAGCTTTTGCTTTTCTTAAAGCTACTTCACGTTCCTTCAAATCCATTTTTCTTTCTTCTATTTCAAGTTCTAAATGTGCATACCTTTTCTTAACTTCATTAGCTGATAATAAATTGTTTTTTTTTTCCTTCTTTCTTGTTTGAGGATTTACATTCTCATCACTGTCATCATCACTAATTACTATCGATTTGATTTTAGATGATTTAGTGGTAGTTCGTACCCTTTTTGATGGAACTTCAAAATCTTCATTACTATTCTTATTACGTTTTCCTAAATTTAAATTTAAAATAAATTATATAAAAAGCTTAACTTATTAATATAAATTTTGAAATGAAGTTTTATACCTTTTTGATTTGCCGCATATGCTTGTCTTTTAATTTGACTTTTATCCCGTCTTGTATAAGGAACAGATGAGTGATCTTGAACTTTCAATTATTTGTAAATTACGTTCATCTAATTTTCGACCCCTTTTAAGTTTAAATTTAAATTTAAATTTAAAAATTAAAATTAATTCAAGATTTTCACTAAATAAGATATCATACAAACCGTAAAATTGCTGATAAAAGTTTTAATTGCTTGCCAGTTCGATCTACTAAAGCATGGGCAGCTTCAGCAGTATTTGTATCATTTCCATATCGATTCCAAATTTCCAAATCCATTAACGATGCAGAAGCATTAAGTGATGCTAAGATGTGTGGTTTTCGGTAATAATCAATCCAATCTAATGATTTCAAAGAATAAAAAATAAATAAATTAAGTATAAATTATTAAATTTTAAAATTTAATGAAGTACCTTTTACTCCATCTTCGTCAGACTTTTCAAGTTCCAAAAAAATTTGATCTAATTCCACTTGACTGGTTGCCTTTAATAAAGATTTCATCTTTTTTTATCGCTAAAACGTTTATTATTTATATTCCTAGTGTTGTATTCAAAAAAAAATGTTAAAAAACTCAATAAAAGTAAATTATTTTTTTTTAAATTACTTACCTTTGAAAATGTACATGACATGATTTAAAACATTTGATATATGTTCTTCCCATTCACGTGTAGTATCTAAATCATGTAATGCCAATCCTAGTCCTTTCATTTGCCCCATATCAAGATCACCCAAAATACAACTCCAACCATTTCCATGAATATGCTTGAATTGAACAGGATTACCAGTTAATTGCTTAACAACATCAAATAATGTTGTAAATAGATAATGGTACCCTTCTGCTGAAGTTACATTAGTATATATGCGGCAGTATGATAAAACTAAATAAAAATAAATTAATATTTAATGATATATATTATTTAATCATATATTAAAAAATGTATTGACTTACTTAATTTATAATGATTATCATACGAATTTATTTCAAATTCGTTTATGTCACCTTTAACACGTTTAAATGACAAATCAATTTGAAAGCATTCTTGTTTTTGTAATAATTTTGCTTGACTTTCAAGCATACATATAATAAAAACAAGTCCACTTCCAAAAAAATCTAAAAGAAAAAAGTATCAGCTATTAGTTTACATTATTTAAATAATATTGACTGTTAATTTAAATGAATTTACCAATTTTATAAATATAATTATGAAGATTAAGTTGTTTGTTGAGTACACTTTGAAAAACTCCTAAAATATGCTGACCAAAAGGATATAGATTCTTATAAGTTTTTGCAACCAAATAACGCAATTTATCAATATTATTTAGGGATGAATGGATTTCCTGAAGGGTTTCTTTATTAAAGTAAGCCTTTAGCATATTTCCTAAAAATAATTAAAATAAATAATTAATACAATTTATTAAATTATAATTACATAGATATTTTATTAAATATAATACCTTGTATTATTGAACCAGACGTTACCAAGTCATCCTTTTCAATAGCTTCTTTGACCATTATTTGTAAAGTATCTTTAATATCATTGGGAGTCCTTACTGGTGGAGGAGGAGGGTGATTGTGGATTCCAATGCATACCAAAGCAATAAATGGATACTCCTCAAGATTACGTGGAATAAATTTTTAAAATTTTACATAATTTTTCCACAATTATACCACGCATAGTATTACCATTTTTATGATGCACATAAGCTTAAATATAAATTATTATTAATAATATAGATAAATTAATTATTAAAATTATTGAATTTAGATAATTTTACCACACTTTTTACTTCTGGAACTTCTAGCAATTACTGTAGAACATTGCTGAGCATTTCTTCCATCTTAAGATAAAGATAAAATTAACCAATGTAAATTAAAAATAAAAAATTCTAATGAATAAAATCAATATACTTACTATAGCTTCACCATTAAATAATTTACGTAATAAATCTATATTATTCTTTTGAGCATCAATTTCTATAAACCTATGCCACTGATTCTTTTGGCTTATAATTAGTACATCCGATAATCCAACGAGAATTATTAATTTCTTTTCCCATTAGTCTTATAAGTTTTGGTTTTCCTAAGCAAGAAATACCATTTTGCTTAAATTTACATCGTGTTTCTTGGCTAGAAAGGAAAGTACTATATAAAAAATCAATTAGTATATAATTAGAAAATCAAAAAATAAAATTTAAAGTCCTTACATATATGTATTGTTTTTTCTATTATTCTCGTTGTGATCTTTGTTAATTTGCTTAAAAATTTCAGATTCAAAATCTACTTCACAATGCTCTGCATTTATAAGGTCAGGATTAGCAAATGAGCAATGTTTAATTCCTTGACATCTTCTTTCATATTTCGTAACAGGAATTCCACCAAAAAAAGGACATTGTTGAATAGGGGAGCCTCCACCACTACCAATGGAATATTGTACCTAAAAATTATTTAATTAATTGTTGGATTTTAAATATACTTGATATGTTTTATTTAACTTACATTATTAAAGGCATCCATAGGACGATTCCATTCTTGTATATTAAAGATAGTTGCAACACCATCAGGGGAAGTTGCAGGGTATTCTATAGGCACAGTTGTGTAAATAACCGTTGGCACACCAAGATTTTTTGTAAAATAGACCATTTTTGTCTCTTGTGTATTATCATCATCAATATCTGTTGAAAATGTCTAAATAAGTAAGATATAGTTAATATAGATAATTTAAAATGAATTATAATTTTTAATAATTTTAAAACTTACTTCAATATTTTGAGTATTTTTTAAAAACATATCTGCATCATATGTTTCTATATCTGAAAGTTCAACAACACTCATGATTATGAGAAATATCCAAAAGTGTTTGATATAAAAGTATTTTTGTACGAAGAAAATGAAAAAAAGAATATGTTGCGCGAAAAAAATTGTAAAAAAAATGTATTTTATGTGAAAAAATGTAAAAGGACATGTATTTTATGTGAAAAATGTAAAAGGGGATGTTATTTTACGAACATAATTACATGAACCATGATCAATATAGATAAAAAAGGATCTTGTATCTCCAATTTTAAAATAAAATTTCGTTTTGGTTAAAGAATCACATCAAATCACTCCAAAAATGTCAATTTACTAAAAACTAATTTCCATTTAAAGTAAGATTCCAACATTGTAATTGGCAAAACCACTCAAGTGACTTGACCGTTAGCCTAAAAAAGTAACCATTTGATTTAGATATTTTGAAAAATAAAATTCTTCCAAAAATTACTGAAAAAATACCTTTTCCCCGAACCTATAGATTAATGTTGTACAATAAACACTAAATTTAATTATGATTACATAATAAAGGATTTTTTTTACATGTGACTTTATTACTAAGATCGTCAACAAAAAACTTATTTTATTAAACATTTGTTATCTATTAAGTGAAATATTTTCAAACGTCATTATCATTTTTAAAACAAAACCAATAATAACCTACTTAATATGTTCATTGGATATGTTTCTACATTTATGTTAAAAACTGAAACTTTGCAAAGGGATATCAATTGCCAAGTGCAGCCAAATTCCTTAAAAAAGAAAGGGGTTACCTAAAGTTAGATGAAAATTGAAAATGAAAAAACAGACAAAATGAAATACCTCTTTGCCCTCCTTGTGATCTTACTCATGTAGAAATTGAATCAGAAAATCGTGAATGATGATGGTTTTATTCGAGAAACCAAATCAACCAAGGAAAGTCCTAAAAAGAAGGAAAGGAGTTAGTTAAAGTTGGACGAAAATAAAATGAAGATAAAATTAAAAACAATCTCAATTAAGTATATTAAAACAAGAGATTTCTACCTCATATTTATTCTTCTTGATATATCAAATTATCTCATCAATAAAATGCTTATGTTGAAATTGTCAAGTTGATAAGAAGTGTAAATTCTACTTTAACACTATGTAAATATTTATAAAACCTAACAAGATTGTAACTCTCCACTTGAAATTTTTTGGAGGAATTTTGCATGAATTCTGTAATATTTATAGGTTTTGTCGTGAAAGCCAATGTAAGTTCTCAAGTGTTTTTAGGAATTTCAAGTAGTCTTTCAAATTGATAACATTCCCAACAAAATACTGCCTGGATATTTGAAGATCCTGGTGAATTATAATAAGCAAAGTAGTTCTCTAATCAATTTCTACTGGCTTGTACAAAGTTGGGATCTGAAAATATCAATTCACGCCCTTCCAAAGAGTGTTTTGGAGGAAAAAGTCCAATCAACCAAAGCCCTAAAAAAAGAAAAGGAAAGAATTATAAACAAGGATTGATGAAATGGATAAAATAAAAAAAAATTTACCTACTATCTTAAAGCACGATAATCAAATCCTAAGAAGAAAATTTATTTCAATATAGACTAATAAAAAGAAAGAAATAATGATAAAATAAAATTTTAAAAATAAAAAATTACTTACCGCCTTGAAGAGGCCAATTGAAACCTAAAGAATGAAGAAAACTTGGAGGTAGAATTGACGAAATGGACGTAAACATATAACATTTCAACCTTGAAGCTAACTAAACGCTAGAAATAGATGAATATTTATTCAATAATGATAGGCAAATAAAAAAGAAATAACGATAAAACAAAATATTTGGTGAAAAAGTCAAACTAACTAAAATCCTAAAAAAAAGAAAGAAAGGATTTAGAGGTGAAATTAATGAAATAGACAATTTTTTAAAAAAATAAAAAATTACCTACCACTTTGAAGAGCCAAATCCAAAGAATGGAGAAAAGCTCAGACAGAGTTGACGAAATGGACGAAAGCCAAAAACCTTTACTATTACCTTGAAGCGCCTAACCAAAACTTGGAAATGAGCTAATAAAAAAAAGATTGATAATGGTTTGTGAAAACTTAATTATCTGAAAAATTTGAAAACGTGGCTTGACGGTTGAAGTACGATCGCCAATATAATACTGTATGATGTACATTTGTTTACATAGATCCATACTTTTTTTCTAAATCGAGTATAGCACCATACCATACATACAATGGAGGTTATATCATACTTATTATCTATATACTCAAAAAATCGGTATCAGACGTTTAAAATAGTGTATCAGGCACTTGTATCAGGCAATAAATAACGTGATATCGGATAAATCACTTATTCGGCACTTCACTAACGCTACCTAAAGGTAGCTGTTATATTGGGAATCAAATTGATCATTTTGATCTCGGGTTCTTGCGGAGCCCGGGATGAACCAATCAAATTTAATTTACCCAATATAACCGAATAACTATTATATATTCCAAAATCTAAGTTAACTATTTATAAAATAACTTAAGGTTTTATAAATATTGCTATAGTATTATAAAATATCAAATATTAAATTCTGGTAATTTGCTTATTTATAATTTATACTAAATCTTATTACTGAAAATTTCATTATAAACAGGCGGAGGGAGTACTCCCTATATGTATTAATGACCTCTATTGTTTATAAAGGAGGACTTTTTTTAAGTTAAACGTATGTACAGTACATATGTACATAAAAATTTATAAGAAACCTATTTTATCGGAAAAGGCCATTAAATTAAGTATCACGTGTTTCACGTGATTTAATATTAACAACGCAATGACCTACTTTTTTTTTTAAACTTAAAAAAAAATTTCACACTTTTTTTTTCAACGAACTTTCCCTCTCTCATTCTCCTTTCCCTCTCTCTGGTAATTTCCTTTCCTCTCTTTTCATTTTCCCCCTTTCACACTTTTTTTCTTTTTTTAGACGGACGTAAACTGGGGTCTCTTTTGTATTATTTCTTTTGCTTAGATAGCCTCTTCAATCTCTTTGGGCGTTGATTTCGGTGATTTTGGCAAGGAGAGAATAGTTTTGGGCTATTTGTTTAACGAAATCAAGAAAAATTTCAATTTCATTTCATTTTTATAATTATTTAGATCCCGTACCTGTAAAAAAAGTCGATCCGTTTTTTATATTCCATCTTTTTTCATATAAGAAAGCTTGTAGATGATTCATTCAATCAAAGACGGTAATGACATTAGCACGAAATTAAACATATGTATATATAATAAACTTGATAAAACAATATTTTTCATTATACTCTCGACAAATTTTAATCACAATAGAAAAGTCTATATTTACATTTTTAAAAATATTATTTAGACAAAAATATTAAAAGAAGAAATTATTCGAAAATGAAAATTATGGTAAGTAATGGATAATTTTTTTTTTTATTTTTGAAATAGTATTTTATAAATTAAATAAATTAAATCAAGATTTATATGCTTCTTAGAATATTTTACGAAAGGAATCGAATTAGATATTAATCAACTTCATAACTAACGGAAAGTAAATATATTTATGTTATTTACGAATATTTAAATATAGTTTAAATTTTTTTTAAATTTATAAAGTATAGAATATACCACTGAAAATTTGATATCGATATTAATAATATTTAAGTTTAATTTGTATTATAAAATTGTATTTTTATTATTATTTGATTTAATTTTTTTTTTTAATTCTATATTTAATTATTATTTTATATTATAGTGAAATGAATATCAATAATTCAATCCTTTCTTTTTAAAATTAAACTTTTATGTTACGAGCGGCCTCGTACACGTAAATGTTTTATTTAAAGTGGCGGTTTAATCCAAGCGCGAATCATTACATGTTCTTTATTAGATTGGTCACGACTGATTCTTTTTTTATTTGGCGAATAGGAATTTATGTCGAATAGGAATTTATGTTCTTTGTGAAACAACAAATAAAAAAAAATATAGCAGAATTTTATTATTTAGACGAGGCACGTGCACAAAAATGATATTTTTGTTGAAAGTTGATAATTCGTTAATTAATCCATGCTTAAATTCTCCCAATTCATAATCTTCACAATAAGTCTTAAGATAAATTATTATTGGTTTATTTGAAAAGGGTTTGAAGCAGATTAATGTTACGTTAAATAAACATAAGCGTTCGTCTTCTTTAAAAATTATCATTTGACTATAGAAAAAAAAATAACTAAATTGCATTTGCATGGTGAAAAAAATTATTATAAATCTCATACAGGGGTAAGTAAACCTACATTCATATTGAAGAACGTTATAGATTTTTACATGTATAATCTTATAATACGATATGCGCTAAATTTTAAAATTAGATGAAAAGAATGATTGGTTCGATTTTGACATCTACAACAGAACAAAGGGATCTTTAAAATTCATTATTATTATTGTTTTTATTATTATACTGTATGTAAAAAAAAAACTAATTGTCGGTATCATTAATAAGATCGACATCTTTTAAACTAATTATGAAACGGGAAAAGTTCCATTAACCAATAGCGGATCATCAATTACGTAATTAGACATAAAATACATCAAACGAATGATCACTTGACTGGATCACGACACTTGGTGCATAATAATAAATAAATCACCAATAGTCTTTTAATTTACAAGAAAAAAACTACAAACTAAAATAAAATAAAATAAAATAAATTTATCTCTTATTAGTATAAATTTTAATATGCAAAGTTAGTTTATTTTATTTCAATAATTGATCAACATAATTTAATTGTTTTAAGTGTTTGATCTTTTACTTTTTTTTTTAACGTGTTACTCTTTTTCGCCAGATCTGGATTTTTTTCGGAAATTTCTTTAAAATAGTCCGAATTTTTGCATATAAAAATAAATTTCGCCAATAGATGGAGGTTTCCGGTGGCTTGCCGTGATATGATTGAGGAAAATTTAAACCCGTTTCACACTTTCCACACTTTTCTCTCTCAACATCTCACCTCTCAACACAAATATTTAATTGGTGTCATTTATCAATAGATTGCCTTTTTTGTAAAACAAATCTTGTCTCTCAATAGCCTAAAAAAAAAGAAAATGCCGGATCTTTACGTAAAATAGTAGTAGGTATTTATCAAAAAAACGAAAAAAACCCGGGATATCCGTTCCGTAATATAATGATCTTCGGTACCACCACAATAAAATTAAGGGTTCATCGGCAATTATTATTTAATTTTTTCGGAAAAACTTCATACCACTTAAAAAAAGAACATTATAAACAATTAGTAATAAAATATAAAAAAAAAATAATAATAAATTGATTTTTTCTTTTTAGGATTGATAAATTGATCTTTCTTTAATAAATATTCTATTTTTTTTTTTTTTTTAAAAAAAAAAAAAAAAAAAAAAAAAAAAAAAAAGAAAATAAGAAAAGATACTTTTTATATTTCATCAATAGAACTTTTTTCACTGTAAAATTTATATTATATATATATACATATATACATACAAACGTATTATATAATTTTGCTATTGTTGAAAAAAAAATTTTTTATTTTGTCGATCAGAAGAGTTCATAAACTCCGACGACTTAAAATAATTTGTGCAACCAAACAAACAAATTAAAAATTACATAGTACGTAATATAAATTTTATATCAAACAAGGGGCAAGGGCCATTTATTTTAAAAAAAGTTTGTTATTTAAAGTGTTATTTTTAAAAAAAAAGTCTGTGTAACCAGCGAAAATTAGAAACATCCAAAAAAAATTAATCCTAACCAAATTTTATTCTCTATAATCCGATTTACCAAAAATCATTTTCTAAAAAAAAAACAAAAAAAAAAAAAAAAAAAATTATTTAATGGTATTGAAATTTTAA
>JADRCO010001220.1:0-21238 GCA_021464525.1 Rhizophagus sp. LPA8_4_AMF | reverse complement strand
AAAATCTTTAAAAATGATGGAATAAATTATAATTTATTAAATTAACCAATAATATTAAAGTGTGATTTTTCCTAAATCACGTGATTGTCCGAGCCCCACCTTTTGCTATAGGTCCGCCCATATAGTGAATTCGGTATATAATATACCGGTGCTGGCCAGAATTTTAATTTCGACATAAATTTTCGAAAAAATTACTGATAATCCTGGCCGGCACTATAAATTTGGCCTGGATTAGTATATAGTCACATGACTATTCTATTTTCCCCAGCATCACCATAAAAAATCACTATCACGTGATCATAGTAAAATTATTCTTCACATCCGTCACACCCTCTGCATTTCCATTGTTTATATTTATCTGAGAGACAGTTTTTTTCGAATAGGTGAAAACTTATTTGTCACGTCTTATTTGTCACTGCTCAGCCACTGATAACTTTCACATGTTAGTGCATAATGCCGTAATGCAGGCCGAAAAGTCACATGATAGTGATTTTTTTATGGCGATGCTGGGGTAGTTTTAATATCTCAGTTTTTTTTGAGTAGGTGAAAACTTATTTGTCACGCCCTTATTTGTATAACCCTAGCCATGGCGAAAAAAAGTGGCTGGCACATGATTGCATTATATTCATCACTGGCAGCACACCCCTTTATTTTATTTATTATTTATTTTATGTCACATAGGAGAAGTACAATACATTCAATAAAGAAACTTAGTTAAACATTAGATGCCTTCATCAAGTAAAAAACTAGATCCTTGCTTGATACTATCTGAGAGTTATACTGACTACTGAGTGACCACCCATGCGAGGCCAAACAGTACCTGGCAGCACACTCCTCTCTGTGTTTACTGTTTATATTTAAGGGAAGAGTGTAATCACGTGATTTTTAATAGAACTGTCATGATGCAAAAAATTTCAATAATATGGGTATATTCAAGGAGTATTCAAAATGAGATGGAAGTTTAAAATTTGATAATATTTTTGTAGAAAACATGAAAACATATCTATAAATCATAAATAATAGCAAGTTAATAATAAAATTTTGAAAAAAAAGCAAATTGTCATTTTAAGTCTTCTATTATAGCGATATCTAAAATAAACGAAACACTTGAAATTTTTTGCCAAGAACTAGTCAGATGTCAGGTTGTCGGGTTCAATCATTTTACAGAATAATCACATGATATTATTAGTCTGAGTATATTTGATGAAATTGATTGGATAGTTGAAAATCTGGCAAGCTGATAACCCAACAGATTCTCAGCAACAAAATTTTCAAGTGTTTCATTTATTTTGGATATTGCTGTAAAGGGATTCTGAACTTTTATAAGGTAATTCTGAACTTTTTTGGAACTTCTTTTGATATTTTTTCTAAAACATAATATTTAAGTCTAAGTAAAAACATTATTTAGTGAATTTACAGGTTCCCAAAAGTGGGAAAGTAACTTTTTTTAAGACAATATTCAGTATTTTTACGATATTTTATTAGATGCGTGAGTATTGAATTGTACAAAAATTGTCAATCGCTTCTATAGTACAAATTACGTGATTACACTCTTGGGACAGTTTTTTTTGAGTAGGCAAAAACTTATTCGTCACTCATTATTCGTCACAAAATTTTCACGTGTTAGTGCATAACGCCGTAATGCGGGCCAAAAGGTCACGTGATAGTGAATTTTTATGGTGATGCTGGGGTAGTTTTAACATCCTTAACTTACGCATCATGTATTTATGTAACGCGCATTAAGTGTAACTCTATCACGTGCAAATGTATAACTTCTAAACTCTGGTATGGTGGCTATCATGATGTGGTGAACTGAACGTTACACTATCACGTGCAAGTGCGTAACTCCTAAACTTGGGCCAGTTTATACGTTAATATTGTACACCTTCCCAGAAAAGATAATATTTTGTTATTTTTCTTTCTTTTTTTTTTAGGAAAAATCGGTTCTGGAAATTTAGGTTCAGTATAACGGGATTTCGGTATAGTTATAACCAGTGGTGACTGTATATTACAGTATGTTGTATGGCAATTCATCATACTATTAATGTAAATATAAATAAGAATAGATTACTTAATATTTTTTTTAACAATATCTATCATCAAAATAATGAGTATAACTCGGGGGTTATCCTTTCTCGGCCGTCTTGTTTCTCTATTTCTTAATCCACGTTTCAAGATCGGGTCGTTTTTACTTAACAATTTCAAGTGAAACAAATTTGTATAAATTTTCGATTAAAAATTATATTTAATATAGATGTAATACATGCAAATATAAATTAATTAAAGATAGTTCTACTAATTCTAAAAAAAAATATATCTTCGAAATTCTTTTCATTTATAGAAATGATCGGTTCAAAATCTAACTCTATAATCAGACCAATTTTACCCTTCATACTTAATGAAAATATATTTTTAAAACACAAAATTAGTCTTATGAATCAGTTATTTCTCCCGGAAACAATTTTTAAATGTCAAGATTTGGCTTTTCTGCGTTTTCCTTTTTGATTACTTTCAATAGCTAATGCATTCTTTCGCTTTACCTATAAAAGTAGATCTTATTAATAATATTGTTTAGTAATAAAGTAATATTTGTTTATAGTCAAAAAGCTTACAGAATTTACTAATAATGATAGACTTGAATCTTTAATATTTGGATCCTTATCAATTGAGATTTCCTATTTATAAAATATATGTTCAATTAATACAATCAGCAAGAAATGATTATCCCTATTTTAACTTATTACCTCAAAAGCTGTATTAGAATTCTGTTGACTTAGTTCAGATTGGCGTCGTTGTCGTTCTTCCAAAAGTTTACCCATAGATTTAGTCTTTTTAAACCTGTTGACAAATCAAGTTAAAAGTATAATTTATTTTAAAAAAGAAAAAAAAAACTTGAATATATAAAAATTTAATAAAGGATACTGTGGATTAGAAGGGTCTATTGCGAAATGATGTGACTCGTGTAATGCCGCAAATCTAGAATCATTAACATTAATTTCAAAATCATCATCATCCTGAATAGAATCTTTTTTGATTTTTTTCTTTTTATTCTTTCTCTTCTCGTTTTGAATAATCTCTTTTAAATCAAAATGTTTATGAACCTCTTTCTCATCATCCATAACTAATAGTTCTAATTCGGCCTTTTGTCGATCAGCCTCCTTGTGCTCTTTAGAAAATTTGGGCGAGTTTTTGGATTTTGGTTTTGAAATATTCGAGTTTATTAAATGAAGGTTGTCCAAATTTCTTCCAAGATTGTCATCTATTTTTAAAATATAAGAATAATTTTTATACAAAAAAATTATCACAGGTAAAAAATTAGAGAAAAATCTACCATCGCTTGTATTTTCTATTTGTTTCTTTTTCGCGTTCTTCGTTTCTTTGCGTTTTTCACGTTGTTTACGCAAATATGTCTCCAAGCTCGTTTCATTTTCAATGGTCTGTTGCAAATATTGTAAGTCAATAAAATGAATTATTATAATATTTAAATAATTGTATTTATTATTAAACCTTTTCTGAATTTACGGCAGCCACCTCGCTCAACCCAGGGGTAAATGTAATTTCCATTTCTTGATCTGTTTCCGCATTTTCATTTTCAATTTCGTATAACAAATTTTTATACTTTCGCCTTGTTTCTTCTATGTCATCACCTGATTCCTCGCTAGACGAAGCAATATAATTTTTAAAATCCATATCATCAATATTTTTTTTCGAGAATGTTTGACGTATAGTCTTTACACGATCTGGATCGTCACCATCCCAAGTCAATTTTACACTTGAATATTGCAATGCCTATTATAATAAATACACAAGTATCGTGTAAATTAATGAAAATTGAAACTTGTAAAGAATAAAATATCTTACATCAGTGACAAAGTCAACAGGTTCATACATATCAGGCGCTTGGAAACATTCGTCTCTAAATAGCCGATAAATTTTTATTGATATTTAATTGTATTTAACATTTCCAAACATATTAAATTGATTACTTTGGTTCATCATTAAATTTCAAGTCATCAGGTATAAATCGAAGATCAAAAGAATTAGAAGTGTTTTCAAATTCTGCACCATCACATTGTTGGTAAATATGACGAGCGGTTTCAACAGTATCGCAGTCAACAACAGCATAATAATATCTATACGAATAAATTTGTTTAATAATAATTTAAAATAGGTTTAATTAATTTAATAATGAACCTAAGTCGCTCCAATTGATATTTTCTTAATGCTTCTGAGTCAAATTCCTCTCCATTATCATTAATGATATGGGTGTTTAAGTTAATCTCCCCATCATCACGATCAGACGAGGCTGATGTTGATTTAAAAATTTCCTTTGGTGGGCCTTCTCGTGTTTCCTAAAATGTAAAAATAATTGTAATTTTGAAAAGTCATTTAATCAAATATTAAAAAAGCTACCTTTTCCATGCGTTCTTTTCCAAATTCTGAAGGATAGATTTTTACAGAAAATATAATAGACCCATCTGGTATAAAACCACCGAACACTTTCATAAGGTCGGATGCTTTTACATTATCCCAATCAAGGTTGACTACAGCAAGTCGATGAGTCTCATCTCCTAATGGAACCTGCTCATCTGATTCACTAGATTCTAGTTGTTCAACCAAATTCTTATTTTTTGAATAAACATATTCCTCTTCGTCATCAGATGATGATTCAAGAATGCCTTCACCTCTGGCAAAATCAAGGGTTGGCAAATCAAAATTTTCTTCATCTGTTTCTTCTTCTGCAGTTGCGTGATCTTCTATATTGATTGTTTTTGAAGATTCACTTTTACATAAAAACTCATCCTCTTCTTTTAAATTATAGTATCTTTTTAATCCTTTAGCCTCTTTATCTGATGAAATCGGCCTTCCGTATTTGTCAACCTTAACTTGAAGAAAAAAAAAAAAATGTTATATGTACGAACTTTTATGACTATAATGCTTAACTATAATAAATAAGACTAACGAGCATCGCTAAACTCTTCGCTGGTTAGCATATGAGCGAAACGATCGTCTAAAGTAATCTTTACGTCCTTTTTTTTCGGACGAACAAACCGTGGGTCCTTTTGCACATGGGCAAAACGTGGATCATCAGATATCCTATCATTTTTTGATTTCGCTTTAATATTAGGTCTCGAAGAACTATCTGTCATGATTTTTTAATATGATCTAATCTGGATCGACAGATTATTTTATGAATATCGTGTAACACAAAGCTAGATGACGCGTACAGTAATGTAGTTACGCAAGGGTATAAAAAATTTCGGTTTGAAATCTATTAATCCAAATATTTAATTCTCATGGAAGAAATTGGCATCACAATCAAGACTGAGGTTTGTTCACCATTTCAATATTAAAAAACAATACGCGAACTATCTAAGGCTTACGAAAACGCGCCCTATATTCGTATATACGTTTTTTTTTAATTAAAGGACACGATTCCCGTCATTACGGAGACAAGCGAACTGCTTGAAGACTTGACTGAAGAAGATTTATATTCAAAACTTAAAAAACTTCAGAGACACCTCGAGTTTTTAGAGTTACAAGAGGAGTACATAAAAGATGAACAAAAGAATTTAAAACGTGAATTGATTAGGGCTCAAGAAGAAGTCAAAAGGATCCAGTCTGTACCATTAGTGATTGGACAGTTCTTGGAACCAATCGATCAACACACAGGAATTGTAGGTTCTACGACAGGATCTAACTATGTTGTTCGAATTCTCAGTACAATCGATCGTGAACTGCTAAAACCGTCCTCTTCGGTAGCGCTTCATCGTCACTCAAATTCATTAGTTGATGTATTGCCTCCAGAAGCTGACAGTAGTATTGCCATGCTTGGATCAGATGAAAAGCCTGATGTAACTTATTCAGATGTTGGTGGGCTCGACATTCAAAAGCAAGAAATTCGAGAGGCAGTAGAATTGCCATTGACACATTTTGATTTGTATAAACAAATTGGGATTGACCCTCCAAGAGGTGTCCTGTTATATGGTCCACCAGGAACTGGCAAAACTATGCTTGTCAAAGCTGTTGCTCACCATACCACCGCTTCTTTTATACGAGTGGTTGGTTCAGAGTTTGTTCAAAAATATTTAGGCGAGGGACCTCGTATGGTTCGCGATGTGTTTCGATTAGCTCGTGAAAATTCACCATCCATTATTTTCATTGATGAGATTGATGCAATTGCTACCAAACGATTTGATGCACAAACTGGTGCGGACCGTGAAGTACAGAGAATTCTTTTGGAATTATTGAATCAAATGGATGGGTTTGATCAAACATCAAACGTGAAGGTATTAAAAATTAATTTTGAATTAATCTTGTGAATTTTATATTTTTAAATAAGAAAAATTTGATTTTACTTTATAGGTCATTATGGCCACAAATCGAGCTGATACATTAGATCCTGCTTTGCTGAGACCTGGGCGTCTTGATCGAAAGATTGAATTCCCTACTCCTGACCGACGTCAAAAACGGTTAATATTTTCTACAATCACCTCTAATATGAATCTCTCTGAAGAAGTTGATCTCGAAGATTGTATGTATATTTGTTTTTAATTTATTATAAGTAATATTACTTCTGACTTATTTAATTTAATTTTTCCTATAATAGTCATATCTCGGCCAGATAAGCTTAGCGGTGCCGAAATTCACGCTATTTGCCAGGAGGCTGGTATGCAAGCTGTCCGAAAGAATCGTTATGTTATTCTTAATAAAGATATAGAAAAAGGATATAAAGCCAATGTTAAGAAAGCTGATACAGATTTTGAATTTTACAAATAAAGCAATTCCAGCATTACAAATAACCGGTCAATGCATTTAATATTTGTCATAGTTTATAGTTTATTTTAATTCTGTGAAACTAGACTTATTGTATTAGAATTGCTTGCTGATTTTGGTTAGTGTATAATTTCTAAGATATAATTTAAAGAATTTACAGTAAGAAATATATTATTATTTTTTTTTTTTAATAACGATCAAAAAAAAAAAAAAAAAATTCTCTTAATTAATTCATAACACCTAACACCTAGGAATTTCTTAACCCGTTTGTTGTATTATCATGTGCATAATAGAAAAATGGTAAATACAATGGACCTGCGTAAATGGAACACAAAAAAAAAGCCGAACCCGAAGTTTATTTATATTATTTATAGACTTATTATTATTATAAAGATCAATACCAAATTAGATCAAGAATCATAAGATATTGACATCAAATAAGAATATAGATTATTGTTACTGTATGCTGCAAAGCGCAAAGTCACTAACAATGGAAAAGTACCTAATAAGAATAAAAAGCTAGAACAATTATGTTACATAAATTTTTCCTTTAAGCAAAGACTGGAATCAAAAGATATTGTTTGATTGGGGTTGTACTCGGTAAACTACTTGATGATGATGATAAAGGGGCGCAGGAACATACAAAAATTTGTATTTTTCACTATTGTCGGCTAATGACCGCCACCTTTTATTGGCCTTCTTTGTACTTTATTTGGTCATATTAATTGAGTGTGAAACGAGTGTGAAACATCATGGCTGGACGTCAAGATTTTAACATAAAGTCTTTTAACGTTTGATTGTACGGACTGTAGTGCTGAATTAATCTAAAGCTTATCAGTAATTATGTATATTGACAATCCTATCGATTCTGGCTTGCGGAGTTGTGGTCAAGAGGAAACTAGTCCTTTTTTTTAAGTTTCCCCTCACTTCTATTTTTTTCCCTGCACTTCGCGGGAGTTCGAAGGCAATTTTTCGAAATAAAAAAAAAAAAAAAAAATATTTATAAATATAAATATCTATCGCAAAAATTTTTTGAATAAATAATTTATTTATCTTACATATATTATAAATTTAAAAAGACCTTTATTTAAATTATACGTTTTTATTAATTTAAGAAAATTTTAAGATTAATTTTTTACGAACGGGAACTCTCCTGAACAAGTAAGTTTCATCTCACGCATAGTTTTGTATTTTTAAATGTTATTGTTGGTTCAAAGTTCTTTTATTTGTATATAGTTAAATTTCATGCTGTAATTTGTAACTGACCGAAGTTCATTTCGTTTCATCTTGTTGCAGATATATTATATAGACACTTATATTTATCCGAATTATAGAAGATAACCATAATGGGCGATACTAATAGAAATAATATCAGAGTAGTGTGCCGTTTTCGGCCACAGAATTCTCGTGAGATAAGGGAAGGTGGTGTTCCCATTATAGAATACGATGATAATGGAGACTCATGTCGTATGGGGGTCAGTATCAGAAATATTTTTTTGAAAATACACATTGCTTATAGAGCATAATGATAAACCATAATAGTAAATTTTAAATTTAAATATCTTTATAATTTTGACAACGTTCAATTAATTTTAATTCACATAACGAGTTTCTATGACCAGAAGATTATCTAATCTTGACGCGTTTAACATCGAAGAAGTTATAAATAATTGACTTTGATTATTACTTTCGTTGTTCTCTTATATAACAGGGTAAAGAATTTCAAGGAAATTTTACATTCGATCGGATATTTCCTCCAGAAACACATCAGAAATTCTTTTTCGATGAATCCATAAAACCCATTGTTGATGGTATATAAAATAATGATATTATTTTGGTTTTCCATTCGATAACTACTTTCCTCATAATTGATTTAATTCAAATAGATGTTATTGGGGGTTACAATGGAACTGTATTTGCCTACGGTCAAACGGGTTCTGGTAAAACACATACTATGATGGTTCGTATAAGTAAATGCACTTTATGAATATAATTTAGCCCTAACTGACAACAATTTATTTACTAGGGAGATATGGATAATGAAGAATTTAAAGGTCTTATTCCTCGTATCGTGGAACAGATATTTCACAGTATTATTTCCTCCCCAAATACAATGGAATATACCGTAAAGGTTTCTTATATGGAAATTTATATGGAGAAGATTCGTGACTTGCTTAATCGTTTGTGTTTAATTTACTTACTAAAATTGCAAATGGAGTGAACTTTATTGATTTTAATATATTATGTATTTGTTCTTTGCGTTTTTTAGCCCAAAATGACAATCTTCCTATCCACGAAGAAAAGAATAAGGGTGTATACGTAAAAGGTCTTTTGGAAGTATACGTCAGTTCCATACAAGAAGTGTATGAAGTAATGAAACGGGGTGGTGCCGCTCGTATTGTAGCATATACAAGTATGTTATTAATTTCTTACATATTATTTATACTGTGGCAATCTAAATAATAAATGCATTTATTATAGACATGAATGCTGAAAGTTCACGATCACATTCAATCTTTGTTATCACCGTAAACCAAAAGAATCTCAATGACGGTAGTGTAAAAAGTGGTAAATTATCACTTGTCGATTTGGCAGGTTCCGAAAAGGTATGGTAGTTAAATTGTGATGGCCCGATTACAAATAACATACATATATTGTCAAGATATTAAAACAACAATAAAGAGAAGTAGTTAGAATACACAAACAATCACATAATCATATAGAAAAAGATTTCTTTAAGAAAAAAATTAAGAAAGAACACATAACTGCTGTATATTCTTTACATTTTACTTATATATTATATACGTATAATTTGGAAAAATAGGTCGGTAAAACGGGTGCGTCTGGACAGACTCTAGAAGAAGCAAAAAAGATTAACAAATCCTTATCAGCGTTGGGTATGGTAATTAACGCTTTAACGGACGGAAAGGTAATATCGAATAATAATGATAATTTAATCCTACACTAAAATATGATTGATATTAATCAATTACTTTTTCCGTTAAAAAGTCTACGCATATTCCATATCGTGACAGTAAACTTACTAGAATTCTTCAAGAATCTCTTGGTGGTAACTCCAGAACAACTTTGATTATAAATTGTTCTCCATCGTCCTTCAATGAAGCTGAAACGCTAAGTACGCTAAGATTTGGTATGAGGTGTGTAAAGCATTTATAATGTTATATACATATATTTTTTTCCCAATAATGTTAAATCCATTCTATCTTTATAGAGCCAAGAGTATTAAGAATAAAGCCAGAGTCAATGCTGAACTAAGTCCCGCTGAGCTTAAAGCACTTCTCAAGAAAGCTAAAAATGAAGCTGTTAGTTTCCAACAATATATCTCAGCCCTTGAGGGTGAAGTTGGTGTTTGGCGTTCTGGTGGTACAGTTCCAAAAGAAAAATGGGCTGCTATGGACAAAATTAATTCGACTTCAACCCAACCTCCAACTCCAACTACACCGTCTAATCCCGCAATAGAAGCTGCAAAGAAAGAGGCAGATTCTCGACCAGGAACTCCTGCACCAATTTTGGAAAAAGATGAACGAGAAGAGTTCTTAAAACGAGAAAATGAGCTTACAGACCAAATTGCCGAAAAGGAATCAGTATTAGCAGCTCAAGAGAAAGTGTTAAATGAATTGAAAGAAGAACTTGACTCATATAAATCTCAAGAAGAGGTATTGTAATTATATGAAAAATAATATTAATTATTGATTTAATTAAACTATTTTCTAAAACTTTTATCTTTTAACAGGAAAACAAAAAGATGGAGTCTGAACTCAATGAACTCAAAGTGCAATTAGAAAAAGTCGCCTATGAAAATAAAGAAGGTGCTATTACAATGGATAGTTTGCGTGAATCTAATTTAGAACTATCCGCCGAAGTAGAATCACTTAAGGTAAAATTGAAAAGTTTGTTTTCCTGTTATAAAATTAGATTATTTGTTATATTAAATTTCATACAATAAATACGACAACTATCCTTATTTAGAAACAACTTTCGGAACACAGACTTTCTCAGAAGGAAGGCGATAAAGAACAAAAGAAACAAGAGAAAATGGCTGCTATGCTAGCTGAGCTTGACCCATCAGGTGTTATTTCGAAAAAAGAACAGCAAATTCGGGATACGTTGCTTAAACTTGAAACGATTAGTGATACCAGCTCTCCACTTACGATGGAAGAACTTTCAACTTTACGACGTGAATTATCTGAATCAAAGAGCTTGGTTACACAACATGAACAAACAATTAATGAATTACATTATGAAAATGAACATTTGACAAGGAAGAGAGATGAGCTTGAAATTCGTTTAACCACACTTGAACTCGAATATGAGGAATTGTTGGGTAAATAATAAAATAAACTACTATTTTATTTAGAATTATATATCGAATCATTAATCTTTTTTTATACATATATGTAATTTAGATAAGACAATTGCTGAAGAAGAGGCAAATAATAATATTGATATAACTGAGACAATAGCAGAATTAAGAGTAGGTTAACGTTTATGATTATTTAATCACGATATATGATATATAATATTTTATAATTAATAATAATAATAATTTTAATTTGTCAGGGTAAATTGGAAGCACAATTCGTTGCCAAGAAAGAAGTTCAACAAAAAGAAATTGATGAACTAAAACAAGAATTAGAAAAGAAGAATGAAGAATTACATAAACTTAACAGGTTTGTTGCGAATTCGTACTAAATTCTATTTGTGCGAGTTTACTAATATTTTAATTGACCTTTATAGCGCTCTTGCTGATTTGAAGAAAGTTAATGAAGATTTACAGGTAAAAGATATTTCTAAATGAAACGGGCAAGCCTTTAAATTTGGTTACTTACCCTTATACATCGTCCATTTGTAAAAAACGCAGACTGCTATCAATGATAAAGAGATTAAATCAGATGGACAAAAGAATGTTGCAGATAAAGAAAAAGATATGGAACGTATCCGCAAGACAATGGCACAACAATTAGCCGATTTTGATGTCATGAAGAAAGCTCTTATGCGCGATTTGCAAAATCGTTGTGAAAAAGTTGTGGAACTTGAAATCTCATTAGATGAGACAAGAGAACAATATAACAATGTTCTACGTAATAGCAATAATAAGGCACAACAAAAAAAGATGGCATTCTTAGAAAGGAACTTAGAACAGCTAACAAATGTACAAAAACAAGTAAGCTTTTTATGTATTTCAATCGCATTATTATGGGTTTTGTAATGAAAATTTTATGCTGATAATTATTTTTCTTTAAAGCTTGTTGAACAAAATTCATCACTTAAAAAAGAAGTAGCCATCGCAGAACGAAAACTTCTTGCACGTAATGAACGTATCCAGGCTCTGGAAGCCTTATTGCAAGATGCACAAGAAAAATTAACTACACAAAATCAGAAGTAAGTTATGCTATATTTATATATTGTATATTATAATTTCAATTGAAATGTTGCTAACTAAATCTCCTTTAAAAAGATTCGAAGCACAATTACAAGCAGTGCGGGAACGATTAGAACAAGCAAGATGTACGTTTATTGTTTTATCTCACATAAAATTTTCTTAGATCATAACTAATTAGCGATTATAAAATTATATAGCACAAAAATCAAGTTCCATTGCTTCCGGTCTCGGTTTCGGTCGCATTGCCAAACCACTCCGAGGTGGTGTACCAGTCACAGCAGAGTATGAATCTATTTTATCTTATTTTAATTAAACGAATTTCTTTTCTTTATGATAGTTATATTAATATGCCTACTTTTTCTTTTTTATAGAAGGAAATAATTCATTTCCTTAAAAATATATATATTTTTTTATTATAATAAGTCCAATCACGGGCAAACGAACGTGGTTTCCAAGCCTTTGTCAGTAATCGTAATAATATGCTATAATAGTTTTATTTTTATTATTATATAGTTTATATACAAACCTTCTTACTTTCTAAATTGACCATTATTCCGTTTACAACAAAGTAATACTATTCCTCCATCCTCTTCCTTATAAAAATCTTGTACGTGTATTTTATTTTTGGAAATTCTAGAATTGTAGGGTTATATAGTTTTTTTTTCCGGTTTTTGGTTATCTAAATTTGGATCGAAATAAATAAATTAAGGTACAAACTTATTAAATCAGATTTTTATTTGTCAATTTTTTTTTAATTCGCTGTTTCGTATTAAATTACATTAAATATATGACACTTGATATAAAGTATATGAATAAATAACGAGAGATTAAAGTAATCTTCTTGTATTTAGATTTCTATAATTAAATTATAGATATTTATATTACAAGGCATTTTACTATATACATAAAAAAAAATTCGAAACAAAAATTCTTTGCAAAGAAATTAATTTAAACTGATAAATATAAGAATGCAATGATATCATGGAGTAGTAGAATCGGAAGTTATTGTCGTTGCTGTAGAAGAACTCTCTGCATTATAATTATTTGGATTATTAACTTTTGAATTTGATTTGGCATTCACTTTGTTCGCTTTTGTAGAAGTTACTGTAGATGAAGTAGAAGAACTTCGCGAACGAACTTCAGACAGGCTTTTTCTTTTGGGGGACGAATCGGGAGATGATGATGATGATGGAGAATCTTCAACATTCTTTACAGATATTAGTGGTTTTGTTACGGGAGATGAATTCTTTGAAGAACTATTTGCTACATTATTTGTAGAGCCATCTTTAATCATTTTTTTTTCTTTACGACGTTTACGCTTTTCTAACAATTTTTGAACTTCCTTGATAATTGTTTTATTCCCTTCATTAGCTTTAGTCCTTTGTTTTTTCGTTTTTGTTTCTGATTGTTGAGGTGGTTCTCTCTTTGTTTTTTTTGATGACGATGTACCACTGCTAACAACTGTTTCATTAGCCACCGCTAACTTTTCTTCTTGCTTAATGGTCTTTTTGCCTTTTGATTTTGTTGTAGCATTCTTTCTTGTTCTTTTAATTTGTTTATTTATAATTTTGTTTTCATTATTTTCAGTTGTTCCAGTAATATTAGAAGTGGACGTAGTAGTCATATTATTATTTGATTGTTCATTTTTAAAAAATTGAAGAATATTTTCAGGTGGATTTGTATTCGTTCCGGCACCAAAAAATCCGGGAATAGTATTTTTTCTTGAAATCGCGTAGAACTTCGGTTCAGGACGTTTTTCAATGGCCATATGTTCTAAAAAATCTGCAGTTTCTGATACTACAAAATTTTCTAAAGCCATTTCATCATCTAAATGTTGTTGATCTGATGAAAAATCATTCGTATTAATGATTTTTTGATCATTTGTTGTTTCTTTTGGAGGGTTAATTAAGTCAGGAAAATAAATTACGTTATTTCCTTGGCCTTTTTTTAAAGGTACTTCAAATCGAAGTATTGCCGTTGTTTCTTTAAAATCATTTTGTGAAATCGTTGAATTTGTTCTTATAGGTAAATCTTCCATTAACCTTCTTTTAACAAATGAAAATAAGATTTATTTGTTAGGGAATGTGAAAGAAGGAATTTATTAAATTTAGGTGGCTTAGTTGGCGTATTACTTAGTTTTTGTTTCACAAAAAAATTGTGATTTACATGATCATTTTAACAAATCATATTTCAAATAATAATACCATTAGCATTTCGTATTATAATTATTATATTATATTACACGAAGATAAAAGATTTATAAAATTTAAATGATAAACTTGAATAAATATTCCAACAAATTAGGTGAGGCAAATCACTTCATATTTTTTCTGAATCCTGATCAGGAATTACTTCTTGCAAGAACGAAATCATGTCTTTAATTTCTTTTTGAGAAGTATGATGACCCATACCATTGTAAGTTTTAAATGTTACGGGATATCCCTTTGATTTAACAAGTTCATATGATAACTTCCCGATTTGATAAGGCAAAATCTTTAAACAAATTTAATCAGTCATTATTTATTATATCGTAAATCCAAATCGAAATAAAATACCTCATCACAGTCACCGTGTCCCAAAAAAATAGGTGTATTCTTATTTGCGTCAGTGGCCATCTATTAATATAAAGATTAATTTAATTAACTTAAAATGAAAATTAATTAACTTTATACGATAATATACAAAGAATCATACGGTGAATGTTTTTTCTTTCAGAGGAATATATCCACTCAGACTGTAATAATAAATAATTAGCGTATAAGTAAAATCCTTAGAATAAAAATTCTAAATTAAATGACGGTTCCAATAATAATTTACCCTATAATTCCGGCGAAGGGGTATTCGGATAATAATCCAATAGTGATTCCAACTGCCGCTCCTTGGGAGAATCCTCCAATAACAATACGATTTGAAGGAATACCCGCGTCAATCTCATCACGAATAAGACGATTTACTATATAATTGAAAACAATTTTAGATTCTCTTTAAAATTATTGTAAAGTTGAATGATACATTACCTGAAGCAACAGACAGTAAAACTCCTTCATCGTCTAATCTTTGTTTAAGGATATCTTCAGCATTCGACAACGCATAAATGTCATACCTTAATAAAAGAATAAAATATTATCTCCATACAAAATCCATAATCAAACACAAATACCAATTAAAATACCATGCGCGCATTCTAGCGCCACCATTAACTGCTACTGGTCGAATAGGACTAATTAAATAACATAGAACGGTTAGAGAAAGAAGGGAATTAAATTTAAAAAATGAAATGCTGAATTACGCGTCTGGAAGAATGAATTTGACATGTTCTAATGTGTAGCCCATTTCTTCTGTCACAGGAGCCCAACCATTTCCGCTATCACCCAAACCCTACGTGAAAAATATGTAAAAAAATTTTTTTTTTTTTAATAAAAAAGAGATAATTTACAGCATAAAAAACCTTACATGCAAAAAGAACACGGTAGCTGTATGTTTTTTACGAGCATTTTGAATAACTTTAGTTAAATTTGAAGCCATTTTATTCAGTTTAAAAGTAAAGTTATCGTTAAGTGCGTGTCATGTGATTCGAGAATTAACTTAATTGGTTGATCGACAAGTATTTTGATTGGCTAAAATTGATTTCGGTCTTGCGCAGGTATTACCGTATATCGCGGGCCACAGTACCCCGGGTATCTTGCAAAAATCGGGGGTTTGACCCTGTACCCCCGGGTACTAAACAAAACTTAACTACCGGTCCAATTTGAGCGATCTCTTTTTTATTTTGAAGAGCTCAATGAGAGCTATCAAACAAAAAAAAGATGGCTCGAATCGGATCACTGGATCACGAGTTAATTGTAAAATATCCCCCCAGGTACTATACAATTCTATGAAATTTTTCAAGAGGGGTACTATGCATGGGGGGTACTATGGCCCGCGATATACGGTATTACTATTATATAAGGGCACAACATTTAGCCAGAATTAAAATTGTTACTATACATAAAAAAATTCTATATAAAATTCTATTATAATTTGTATTTTGTAATACCTATAATACAAAAATCACCCAGATTTTGATTTTCTTTATTCTTATCTTCTTTTCTATTTCTTAAAGTATTTCCAATTCAAATGGACTATTTTCTTTATAATTTTGGCCAAATTAGATAGCTTATAACTATAATTCTGGTCAAATTTATAATGCTAGCTAAAATTAAATTTATAATACAATAATTCTTTACAATTAAAAAGGTAAGCAAGGTAAGCATATTAGGGATTCCTTAATGTATAGTGAAATGTATGAATTAATGTACAAACTTGACAGAATTTATGTTAATACTATTATATGCAAATGTATAACTTCTAAATTTGGACCAGTTTATATTTTAATATCATATACCTCTACTTTATATTAAGAATACCCAAGTATATTATAATTAATATGTTAATTTATAACAGGTTTTGCTATTTAAAATAACTTAAACTTAGTTATTTAAACAAAAAAAAAAAAAAATTGATAATGTTATATAAAATATAAATATTGTACTTTCAGTAAAATTTAAATATTTTTAAAATAAGTTATAAATTTCATTTTTAATAGCAAATTAACACTAAATTAACCTATTTTTAAAAAGTTAAAAATTAGAGTTATGCAATTTTTTTAACATTTAGTAGTTCAATTTAATGAATTTTTTTTTATTTTATAACTCTCATTAAGTTTTACAATTTAAAAAATGTTCATTAAAATTAAATTATTAAATGTTAAAAAATTTGCAAAAAATAATTTTTAAATTTAGCAAAAAAGTAATTTTGGCTAAAAATCCATTAGGGATATTTAGGGTATACCAGAAATCAGCTGATTTGATAGAAGGTGGAAAGGATTTTAAACATTTTTAGAATAGATTATATTAAATGCAAATTAACCCATTTTTAAAAATCAAAAAAATTATTTTTACTAATAATATATTAATATCTAATAGTTCAATTTTAATAATCATTTTTATTTTGTATTAATTCTTATTGAACTTTATAATTTAAAAAATAGTTCATTAAAATTGAACTACTAAATGTTAAGATTTTTGCAAAAAATAATTTTAAGTTTTAATAAAAAAGGGTAATTTTGGTTAAAAGTCAATTATGGCTTATAATATATTAAATCTAAGATTCTAAATAAGAGGGTATGTAGATTTTACAATTAGATTTTACAATACAGTCAACTCCTTTTATAGATACCTCCTGTACAATCACATCATATAAATCTAAAAACTAATATATATTAATGCTATATAAAACACCCCCTCTATAATCACAAGGTTTTTATAGTCACCCCTTTGGAACTAATACTTAGTAATACTATATAAAAATTCCTCTATATAGGGTATAGGCACTATTTATTATAATTATACTTTTTATTTTTAGTCCTGAAGAGTGTACCTATAGAGAGGGTCAACTGTATATCTTTTATAATAATATTACATTTTTTATTAAAAATAATAATTTACATAAAAATATTAGATATTAAGAGCAGAATTAAATAGCAATTAAATAGAAAGTATATTTAGTATTCCTTAAACTGTAAGGGTCAATACTAATTTTAAAAATTTTGAATTTTTAAGATATCTAAAGGATCTAATGATCATAAAAAGATGAAATTAGGTTTGTTAGATTCCTCTTATTAAGGCGTATTTAATGGTAATAAATTTATATTTCCAAAATTAATAGATAGAAAGTTATATTAATTTATAAGTTTTTAGATTTTATAAAATATCCTATCACATAATATTTGTAGAAGGATAATTTTTATTCTATCAGATTCTTCTCATTTAAATGCATCAAATGGTAGTAATTTTATATTTTTAGGGTTAATAAATAAATAGATATTTCAATTTAAAAGATTTAGTCATTATTTATAATAATTTATCGATCATTTACTTTTAAAAAATCATTAACTAAATTGAACTTTTTTTTTGATTTTTACTTAGAAAATTCCATAAAATTTATTAAAAAAAATATTGATTTATTTAATAAAATATTTTATGTCATTTAAAAATGTCTTTAATTAAAAAATAAAATTGCAGGCAAATTTGCTTGCAAACCAGTTTAAGGAATACTATATAGTATATTTGTAATATAATAGAAATACTTAATAAAATTATAAATTCAGAACTACATTAACTAAATTTAGTAAAAATTGACTACCAATAGATCATAATTTGTCTTAAAATTTAAGTTAAATAAATATGTAATAAAAGTTGAATTACTAATTAGGTCTAAATAATAGTCAAATAATTTGGTCAAACCTTAGTCAATTGGCACTCGAACTGTGCCAAAAATATTGACCTCAATTTGACACAGATCAGGCCATAATTAAACTTATATTCAACCTAGTCAAATTGAGGTCAAATTGTCCTATTTTGACTAGTGTTATTCCAATAATAATTTACACTATCTTTAACAAATATACACAAATATACTATAAAGAAATCAAGCGATTTTATACTTATATATAAATAACGGCTTGAGTTTATCTTTATCTGTAGCATTACATGTTAGTAAAATGGTAATTCTGTTTTTGAATTTTTTAGTTCCAACTACAGGATCTTGTGAAAATATTTTTAAAGGTTTTAATTGCCAAAAAAGAGCTGGGTAAAAAAAAAAATAAAAGATTTAATATAAAAAAGTTTTTTTAAAATTAATTAATTTAGATTACCTATTTTGTCACAATTGTAAATATTTTGCAAATTATATTCACATAATTTTTGGTAATTATTGCCTGATATTCATTAAACTTATTAATATAAGATGTACTAGCAGCCTTACCTGATTTAACATATAATCAAAGATTATTTTTTTTTTTTAAATTAGTTAATCAACCTGCAGATGCATTAAATCCTGTAATACCAAATTTATTTACAAACAGTTTGGCCTTTTGTTGTAATATATCTTTACATAACATTTGATTTATAAACAAAAACTGAGATTAATGTTGCTTGCCAAAACTAATTTTTTAAAATTTAAGTTTTGGCAAAATTAAATCTAAAACTATTTTTTATAGTAAAGATAATTGGTAAAACTATTTTTATGTTTCCTAAACTCATTTAAAGTTTAGGAAAATTTTGGATTAATTAGTTTTTTCATTAAAAATAAAGTTATTAAGTTTCAGATTTTGACAAAACTTTGTTAAATAAGTTTTGGTAAGCAATATAACTGAGACATCTAAATACTAACTACTTACTTATTTCTTTATATATTAATTCTTAAACCTTTTCTTATTCTGTTTAAAATTAGAAATAGATAAATATTTAGATTTTCTTTTTAAAATATCACTAACTGTATTAGGACTTTGAATAACTTTTATATAACTCATAAGTAACATATAGTAAAATATATTATTTGTAATAACTCAGTTAATATTTATGCTAGAAATATAATCTTACTATCATTGGATTAATTCCTTTTATTAAGATGAATTCAACAAATCTAAAATTGTAAAAATTCAATTACTAAATAGTTTAAATACAGAGTATGTAGGATAAGAAATTTTTAAAAAATATCTTTGTAATACATAATTTTGGCCAGAATTTATATATAAACTCTACACAAACTTAAATGTGAGTTATATAAGAGATGTCTAAGATCCTACTATATTAGGCTTGATGTTATAATATTTAGTAAGTTCAGTATTTGACATGAATAAATTATTAAGACAAATAAAGCTCTTACTTTTATCTTATAAATAATATAACTCATTTTTTTTAGAAGACATAGTGAAGTATAATTAAAAAAAATGGGGGTTTTTTGATCTATAATAACAAATAGGCCAGTTTAGAATTGTTCAATCGGCTTTTTTGAACGTATTGCACAAAATTTTAACCAATAAATTTTAACTGTAGAATGATCAACAAACCAATTTTTGTGAACCACCAAAAATGTAGATCATTTTGGTCGAGTCGATTAAAAAATAAAAGTAATATCGGATTGGATAAAATAAAATAAAAACAAATATCTGATTGGTTGGCTAAACCATTCAACCACAATCAATCATAATCATCTTAAAATTGAACTTTGATCACGAAATTAATGTAACCCGACTAAAAATGCCAATCAAACAATTATGAACTGGCCTAATATTTATAATTTGATCAATTAACACTTGCTATATTACTATATTAAGAATAATCTGTTATATTACTTATATAAAAAAAATATTTTATTTTTATATCAATGATCGTTAATTGAATAAAGTAAGAAATCTTTTTTTTATAATGATAATTAGTAAATTGAGAAAAAAATCAGTATTAATTAATCATGAATAAATACATATTAGTAGTTTACAACTAAATTTCATTATATGAAATATTATGAAATTTATAATAAAATTATTATATAGTAATAAAATTAATTATAAATAATTTTGGATTAAGAAAAAAGTTTGTTATAACACTGGTAAAAAAATGATCTATCCTATATATATCTTGCACATATCGGATACTTAAAATGTAGAAAATCTTACATAAATAATATATATATCATACACACATCAGGTATTTATATATATATCATACACGTATCAGATACCTGATAGGTATACGATATATATAAGTATCTGATATGTATATGATATGTGTATTATTTATGTAAGATTTTCTACATTTTAAGTATCTGATATGTGTAAGATATATGTAAGATATGTGTAGGATAGATCATTTTTTATCAATATAAGCCAAAATCAGTTTATTGCGAATTGTTATATCAAATTCTGACTGTATCTATCTATTTTTAATAAATCAGAATTCAATCAGCTTATCAGAAATATTTACTGGTTAAGTAAAATATTTTATAGATAGTGATCATAATTATATAGTTTTTTATCAATAATAAAATACTACTTTTTAATTTTTATAAAGGTATGTTATACTTTTGAGTTTTCACAAATTAGGTCAAATTTTACAAAGTCATCATGTATTTTGAGTAAATTGATCCTATTTTCAGTATAATATGTGAAATGTTTTTTATTACTTTACAGAAACTTGAAATTTACAAGCAATGGTATTTCGATATCATTTTGATACT
>JADRCO010001219.1:0-21246 GCA_021464525.1 Rhizophagus sp. LPA8_4_AMF | reverse complement strand
TTTATAATATCAACTCGACTCGAATCGACTCGATTTTCCGAGTCGAGTACGATTTAGTTCAAAAATCGACTCGACTCGACTCGTTCGGAGCACTAATTAGTATAAAATTAGTTTAATAAAAAAATAAAAAAAAACTTTCAAAAATCCTATATCATAGTTTATATTTTTATTTAATACATATTTTACCAAAAAAAAGGAGAAATTAAAGCTAAAAACAAATAAAAAATAATCTTTTTTATAAATAAAAAATATTTATTTATTTTTTCTTTTATTTACTGTTTAAAAATAACCACTTTATGTATTTACAAATTTTTTTAACTCATTTAATGAAAAAGTAATTGAAAATGATTAAAAAGTGATTGAAAAAAAAGCAGCCATTATCATTGTTTTTGAATATACAGTCAACTCTTGATATAGCGAACCCTTGATATAGTGAATTTTAAGTACACTTATAATTAATTTACCCTCGTTATAGTGAAATAACCAATTAAATTGCTTAAAATCTTCACTATAGCCCTATAGCGAAGTTGAAGTCCAGAACCTAGGGCTCACTATATCAAAAGTTGACTGTAATTTTAAAATTTTTTTTTATTTTCTGATAAATTCATATTATATGAACATATAGTAATACATTTAATTTAGTTTGTGAAACACAATTCTTGTTAAATGAATAATTTTTTATAAAAATCTTAATTTTGGCTAATTTCACAGATCAGCAGATATGATGATATCACTTGCAAAAATATACCTTTTAATAATCAAAATGATGATACTTTAGCTTCTTCACTTCACGTAATACATTTTTTTTCTTCACTGTATCATTATTTTGCTAATTTTCATTTTCTAGTCATTCTAAATTTCTGATGCTTTTTAATAAATTTTATATAATAATAATGACAAGTTAAAGAAGCACACAAATTCTTTAGAATTAATCACAGGGCTAACCTTCAACATCTGGAATGACTTTAAGAGTGGGATTAACAGATTTGCATTAAAAGAAAGTTTTAACTACAAAATAAAAACAAGTGAGAAAATAGAAGGTATGGTGTGAAGAGTTGTATATGATATGAATACACCAAATTAAGGTCACACGCTCTACAGGTGACTTCTGATCTAACTAAAAGACATAATGCTAATTCTTTAAGAATATCATGCCCTTGGAAATTAAATGTCACTTACTCAAAATCAAGTGGAGTTGTAAAAAATAAATTTTTTTAATATAAACACAATCATCTATTCATTTCAATGATTTGTGAAATAGCACCACGTTTTGTAAGTTAACACCTGAAATGCTAGCAAATATTGAAAAGTATGTGATTCAAGATCAGATGGATTCAGCATCTATATATCGTTTACTTGGACATAATTATCCAGATCAACCTATACATAAAAAGGATTTGTATAGTATGACCTATCAATTTTGATAAAAAAATAATTCAGAAGATGTGAATACCTTCCAGAGGCTTCAGTTATTATTAATAAAGTAGAAAAATTTTGAGCCACTTTGAATTGTAAAGCTTCAGTTGAACCCTGTCTCAAGGAAGTTCAACTCCATCTTATAAATGTCACCAGTACAAAGAAAACTATATGTAAAGTACAACGATGTTATAATTGTTGATACTACTTATAATACAAACTATTTTCAAATTATACTCGGTATGGTAGCTGTAATTGATAATAATTATAAGACTAAAATTGTAGCATATGCTATCATTGATGATGAAACACTGGATACTTACTGATAGATATTTTACAGTCTACTTGGTAAAATGGGTATTTCTTCTGGAGTTATATTTACAGATAGATTCAAATCTTTTCATGATTTAATCAATCAAGGATATTTATCCTGATATGCAATACTTCTTGTGTATTTTTCATATTGATCTAAACCTTTAGAAAAAACTCAAAGGAAAATTAAGGACTAACTTAAGGAATTTTAGCATAAATTTTATTCATGTAGGTATTTATTATGTCAAGAGCTATTTAAATACTACCGATAAAATCAATTGATTAATCAATATCCAGCAGTTGCAAAGTACTTGTCTAATATACTTTATTATGTAAATAAGAAATCTTGGCAGTATTCTGGACAAATAAAAGATTTACTATTAAAGCTCAAAGTACATAAAGGATTGAACAAGCATATATATGATAAAGTTGATCAAGCCACTTCGTTATATGACTTACTACTTAGTATTAAAGATTTTATTAAAAATGAAGAACATCTTGAGAATTTTGAACTTAAGCGAAATACATTACCTATTATTGGTATGCTGATGTTAAACATAAGATTTTTTGAACTAGTAGATGATATTATAAAAGCATTTTTAATACCTATAATGCTTGAAAAGCAGAGATCGCAAATGAACCAATCTGTATGTTATGATGTTAAACGAATTACAGAATGGTAAAACTTGATTGATGTAAGTTAATAGTTGAAAGTTGGTTAAGTTTAGATTGAATTAGTGATTCATATTTCTATTTCTTATAAAAGAAGATAAATAATAAGAGTGCGTAATGGAATTAGAGAATAGGAACAGGATATACAAGATTCCAAACATCTTTTATATAACTCACATTTGAATTTTCATAAAGTTTATATGTAAATTCTGGCCAAATTTGCATATTACAGAGTATTTTAAAATTTCTTATGCTACATACCCCTGTATTTAAGCTATCTAGTGATTGAATTTTTATAATCTTATACTTGTTGGATTTGCCTCAATGAAAGAAATCCAGTGATAATAAGATCACATTTCTAGCATAGATATTAACTGAGTTATCACAAAATATATATTTTATTATACATTACTTATGAGTTATGTTCAGGGTTCTAGATACATGGCAAATTCTATTTTGATCATTAGCCAAAACTGTACCACTAGACATAATATTAGAAGTATGGAATGTTCAAGTAACCAGCATTAAAGGAATAGGTCATTACATAATTCTTTTTAATAAAGGATTACATCTATGCATCTGCTTTCTTCTTATCAATAAAGGATTAATATGTCAACATTTTTTTCGTGTAAGTACTTACTCTCAATATGCCATATTTCATATAGACATGATTTCAAACTGATAGTACTTGAATGGTAATACTGTCAATTAGGATGAACTTTTGCAAAAATATCTTTTTATTCCAATTTGTGGCATGTTATCCGATAATAATAATACAGAATGTGAAAAGAGTGTTGATTTTTATTACCTTTTTTCTATTTGAGACTTGGCAAAACCTCAACCAAATGTAAATACAACCAAATTTATATATACAGAATTATTAGGATTATTAAAAAGGCTGTGGATTGTATTTTTAAGGGTAACATGCAATGAGAGTTATCAAATCTACTTAAAAGTTTTATTTACAATATTCAGAATAAGACAGAAATAGAACTATCTACTATTGTTAATAATTCAACTGTTACTAAATATAAAGGATAGTTTCCAAAGAGATTTAAATCAAATGTTGAAGTGTCTTTGTCTAAAAGTTCAAAACGGGTCTTAAAAGATAACACACAAGTTAATGTAACAGATAATATTGTAAATAAGACAAAAGGATGAGTATGTAATAATTGCAAGCAGTATGGACATTATTTAAAAATGTATCAAAATGGCAATGTTAATGAAGTTTAATAGTTTACAGCATTTATATTTATATGTATATGTTGTGTGTTAGATGACGATTTGCATCAGATGCAGATGACATGCGTCAGATGTAAATTGATACCTGACATGCGTTACTTGTGACATAAAATTGTTATAATTATGTTATAATTAAACATTGAATTTTCCAGACTTAATACATTTTTTTTATTAAATAAATTTATTAATTATATTAAAAAATATGTAATCCTAAAATATTAAATTGATTAAACTCAAACTTGTGGAAAAGCACTTCATTTAAAAGTATTAATAAATTACAAGTTTTTTCAAACAAATTTTATAATATATATTTTACATAAATTAAATAGGTATAAAATTTTCATAATATATGTAATTTATTGTTACATACAAGTTTACTTATGGAATAAAAAGTAGTTTTATTAGTAAAAAAAAAGTTTACTATAGAAGACCTTTATTGTGTGATTCAGGTGATGCACGTCAGGTATTAATCTATATCTGACGCACGTCAGCTACATCTGACGCAAATCGTCATCTAACGCATAACATATATACCACATTTTGTAACATTTGTACATGCAAAATTTTACTATAAAAAATCCAAATTCACGTGATTTATAATTAAAGCTCTGAACAGGCCAGTTTGGTTTCATTTTTTGGTTCTTTTCTGATTGGTCAGAATCCGTTTTGCAAAATAACTCACCATTCAGTAATCATAAAAAGACGATCAATAGCTCATTGGAATCCTCTTATTGAGACGGTTTGAATGATACTAAAAGTATCCTTCTAGCATCAATAGATGGCAAGTTATTTTTAAAAAATTGGCAAAACTAACTCGCCATCTATCAATGCTAAAAAGATGATTTTGGTATCATTCGAACTGTCTTGATGTAAGAATTCCAACAAGCTATTGATCATCTTTTTACGATCACTGGATGGTGAGTTATTTTACAAAACAGATTCTGACCAATCAGAAAAGAACTGAAAAATAGAACCAAACTGACCTGTTTAGAGCTTTATTTATAATAAATGCTAATATCACATGATCTGGAATTTTAAAATTCCTTTTTATTAATATTATTAACCAATTTTTTTATATTAAAATATTTAAAGTTTGAATTATCCAATCCATTTAAGTTATATTTACAAATTTGCAATATAATAAAGTGAAAATCAAATAGTATATATTATTATTATTACATATATAACCTGTAATAAGTAAAGATCGAGAGCTGATATTAGCTGAGCATTGATCCAGGTTGACACTATTTTTTGATATTTATAAAACAATAAATACCCTATAGAAATGAAATGTGTTAAATTTGATTATATTTGTATTTATATGTAAAAAAAACATCTAAAAAAGCACTATTTTGTCTAATTTATGTCTTATTACAAAAAATAAAATTAAATAAATGGTGCTTTTTAGACATTTATTACATATATATATTTATATACATGAACACAAATATAAAACAAATTTGGTACATTTCGTTTTTATAGGAATAATATACGAAATAATATATGTTTTTAATCATTTTCTACTTTAACCCTCATTAATTGTATCCCTTTCTTCAAGAACATCTTTGCTGTTTTCTTTTTAGGATGCTGTAGTTACAGCTTTACCAATAGGATAAAATTCTTGTTAATGTCTGCATTTACCCTTTAATAATTCTCAAATACACAAATAAAGTTTTATTACACAATTCTGATAATTAAAGATAAAGTTAAAAAGGTTCTATTTATACAAAAGTATAATAATACTTGGATATTACTATTACCTTAAAAGCAAGCATTATTTTAATAATATCTGATAACTCAGAAAATTGAGTAACGTTGTCTGGTATTGTAAATTCATCAAATTTGTTGATGAGATATAGCCCATCAACATAATGCATTACATAAAAATTAAAATCTTTCTCTACACAAATGGATGCATAAAAAAATATAAGTGCTAATAAAAAAATAGAACGTTTACAGCACCGATACTTACTGTATACTAAAACACTGAAAGTTTCATTTTTTCTTCATCAATTTCTTGATCTTGTAGTGTCTGTTGCAACTTGAGAAGTCCAAGTTGCATGGCTGTTAAAGTTAAAAGTACACTATAGGTTTAATTAGCCAAATAGCTGGGAATAAAGAACAAACTTTTATACTACTCACACTTCAAGATTTTTCTCTGTCCTCTGTCATTTTTTTATCATTGTGATGACAGGCATTACCAACAACCTCTCTGAATCCTATAGGATGATCAGAGCTATTTACTTTAATTATTAATAAAGTGTCATGAAACCAACTGATTGCACATTTTTGTTTCAGCAATTGCTCTGAATTTTTTTGTGCCTTTCAGTCTGAGTTCTCAGTCTTGCCACTGATTGATAATAGAATTTTATTAGTATCTTAGAATAAGATAAGATAAAATTAATAAAGTATGGCTTACATTCTTATATTAATAGCATTATTGACGTCTAAAAAATATCTTCTATAAGACGATTAATGACTTTGTCATGATATGTGAATTCTGATAAACTACTATCATGTAGTGGATTAATTGGACTATAAAACACAATAAACTACTTCAAAGTATTAAGTTATTCATGTTACCAATATTCTATTTAAATAATTCAAAATTAGACTGTAATAAAAAAATCACCATTAATATATTATATTTTGTACTTACTTTCATAAAATGTAATGAATCTACAAGTTGTGTTTGGAATAGTCCTCTCTTTTACCTTCAACAATTTCAAACATAATTAGTTTATCAGGATTATTTTCAAAATCAAATAGTGATGAAACAAACTACAGTTGTTAATTCCCATAATACTACTACAAATACTGAATTATTCTTACAAGGTCTCTGTGTATAATTTCATTATCATGTAACTACAAAACGGCTCCTGCAATTTTTTTAGTAAATTTTAATTGACTTTCCCATTTAATTAAAATCATGGCATCCCTTAAATATTTTTCTAATGTTCCCATTCAAGAACAAGCAAAATGGTTTTTTTTCGTCTAAAATAAAAAATATGTGATGAACTCTTGTCATCTAAATATTTTTTGGTATTGGTAGTGGTAGTAATAATAGTAGTACTAGGACGTAATTAGTGTAAAGTAGGAAACAGAAACCCTTTGTAAGTCCAAAACGAAAAAAAAAAAATTTTTTCATCTGATTTAGCAATGACGTGAGTCACGTGACGCGTGCGGCGTGCATATCTACACGTGACACTGTTTGACATAGTCTTTCGAAAAGATATATAATCCTTCGCTGGGAAAATAAATGAATAGATATATATATATATACAAAACAAGTCAACTGAATACATTATTCTTAAATACGACATGGTAAGATTTAAAGATTTTAAAGATTTATTGCTGTTTCGTACTATTAAAAAACAGCGAGTAATATAAATAGTAAAGTAAAAAAAAAACAAATGATTGGAAAATTAAATAGTTATTTTTAGTTTATTTACCACTGTTTTCAAAGTTGAAAACAACGGAGATTTATCGCTGTCTATTCTTTTTCGTCAGCAGATAGGTGTCTCTTATTTTTTTTTGGAAATCGACCTTTTGCAATGTCGGTTTATGAGTTTTGATTAATATATTTTAGAAAGAAACCTCCCCTATTTCATGGTTTAACATAGCAAAATTTCTAGATGCCATATTATTAAACAAAAAGTAGATAATATTAAAAAATTCGAAGTTCGGTATAGCAGGATAACGTATCGGAAGGAAATATTAAATATTAATCGAATATTTTATTAATCATTTTTAATTTAGCAAAAAGATGACCCATTAAAAATATTATTCACGAATGGATCATTCGTAACTTGTATAGGTAACCTTCTAAACGGACATAATGTATCTGTTCTTTTTCTTAGTTTTCGTCGATTTCTACGAATACGAGTATAATGTGACACGTAAGATTTAGCCGAAGGAATATTATTCAAAGAAGTAGACTCTTCAAAATTGCTGATTATATAGGATGTAGTTTCTGTATTGTCATTATTAATTTCGTTAACTTTGGTCAAATCGTGGTCCCGGTGATCCATTATAGAAAGTATGTTTTTCCTTATATAAAATCTTTAATACGGAAATAGAAGACGAAATGATTTGAATAAATAGAATATAAAAATTCTATTTATAAAAAAAAAGAGTGAGTGAAAGACGAAAAATAAAGGTATTTTTTAAGTTATTATATAGAGTTATTATATATAGTGAATGATTTTTTCTTCGAACTTTGAAACAGTTATCTATCTAGAAGAGTTGTTGTTTAAAGATATTGCGAAGTGAAGGAGACGACGGGTATTTATCCATTTCGTGGTATTATTGCTGCTCCATTCGGCAATGAGCTTTGATAAAAGGTCTGCCATTATTATTGGCGTTTGCTTTAATTTTATTTTAAATTCGTTGATAACAATAAATAAAGTAAATAATTTTTTTTAGAATAATTAATTACTAAAGTGTAATTTGTTTCGTTAAAAAAAAAAATTAAAAAGATTTGTAACAATCTTTTTATAGTAAACAAGGTGTAATAAGTTAATACACAATTGAGGAGTACAAAAATGAAACATTCAAATTAAACTTAAAATAAAAATAAACAGGAAAAATAAAAAAACATTTGAAATATAATGAATATCTTTCTTAATCATAATATTGTATAAATGAATAATTTTTTTGCACCACACAAGAAAATGCACTAATGTACGTATGAAATATATTAGCCGCAAAAATTTGTGTAATATACATAATATTTTTGGGTGGGTAATACAAGTATACAACTATAAGGCTTTATTTCCAATTTGTTCGCTATTTTATCAAATATAACTTGAGCAAAAAATTCGAGACTAAATGGAGCACACTAAACTTATTAAACCTAACCTCGCATTATAAGAAGAAAATAAAATAAATACAATAAAAATAAATAAAGTAAAATATATTTAATAATAATAATTATAATTACGATGAACTATTTTTATACCAGTTCTTTTGTGTCACGTACCAATTTTTCGTATACCTTTTTTTTTTAGTTATTTGAATAAACCGAATGAGATTTTAGAATGAATTACATTGCTAATACTTTGTGATGTAAACAAAACGTTCATAAGAAATGATTAATTTAATTAGAACAATGTTAAATGAATATTAATATGAAAAGGAAAAAAACATATTTCATTCATATTTGTAATTTTCATTGTTTTAAAACTTTATAATTTGGATTAATGCACATACTGTATATATTTAACTAAAAGTGAATGATGCAGATAACATGATATGCAAAAAGATCTTTTTTTCTTTGAAATAAATAAAGAGATTTTATGATGTACGGTAATCATCCCGGAAAAATGCACGGCCATGTTAAAGTAAACAATAATCGACTATTTGCTTTTTAATATATTTATGTGCAGTACGTTGTGAGAATAATAATTACTGTGTATGATTCATCTACAACAATTTAAATAAATATAAATTTGAAAACACGCGGATCAACGGATCAATAAAACCGATTAATGAATAAACAACGTAATTTTCATCATATCATTGTGCCACATTCCACATTACTGCAGCTATTTGAATAAAAAAAAAAGTTATGTTGTCATAAGCTCATAAGCTTCATAAAACGCCACATACCTCAAGATTTGTTTCCTGTCATACCAAACAATAATCTTAAAATTCAGCTTACATCATTTTCTTGTTTGTATAATTTCTTCAAAAGTACTTTTTCTGAAAATACTACTGTCAAAGAACTATGCTAAACGCAGATTAACGAACGAGAAGGTTGATGATCGATTCTTAATTCATCTTATATGGTACCATTGTAATCCCTGTCATACACGTTGATCGATGGTTCAAATTACTTAATCTTTTTTTATTGTCTTAATTAGTGTTCATAGAATAAAGAAATGAATCTAATGAGAGCTCTATAGAGATACATATCTAGAGATTTTTACAATGGATGAAAAATAATGGATGTTTTTTTTTCATTGTTGTTTATCGAAAATTAATGTTAGATTTGAAAAAAAAAGAAAGCCCTTCTTGAAATTTTCTTTATTTGTTTTAGGATTTACCACAATGCCTACCAGATACTTGTTCCCTTGCTTGTATAACGTTCAACATATTTTTCCTTATTCCCTGATTTTTATGTTTCATATGTGTCATACATTTTCGAATAAAAGATTTTTTTTTAAAATACATTGTGGATTCGAATTGTTGTGAATGTATACGAAAATGGTTTAGATCGATATTGTATTGTAATATTTAATTCGATTAAATGAATGAATGGAATTTTGATACGGTGAAAAAGAAAAAATTTCTTTCTTTTTTTATTAAAAAAAGTTTTTTTTTATTAACTATAAACTAGTTAAAAATGTAAATCATTTATTTATTTGTTTGTTTATTTATTTATTTATTTATTTATTTATTTTTTATTCACTTTTTCTTTTTTAAGATTCTATTTATTAAATCATATCTTTCAATAAAGAAAGTAATTATGCAAACTCATGCATTATCTATTACTTGGAGACGCAACATTACAAACAACTAGTAGCAGGTACATGATATTTTTTTTTTTGCCACAAATCCATTTTTTTTTTCAAAAATCCATTGTTATTTTTTTTTGTTTCTTTTTTTTGCTTTTTGTTGTTTTTTTTAGTTAATTTTGCTTTTTCTCTCTGCAAAAAAAAAATTATTTCACCTTTCTATAACAAACCTTTTCTTTCTACTCACTTTTCAGAAATAATTGAACGAATACACCACCAGATTTAATATTATTTTTGAAATATTGGGGAACATAACTGATAAGAGAACTGCCAAGCAAATGTTATCCAGAATTTTCTTCTTAACCAACATAAAGTTATACTGTTTCAAAGTACATGTATAAACAACAGTTATACTAAATACAAATTGCAAATCTGGTATTTGTGATCAGACGAGAATAAAAACCCAATTGGTCCGTAACTCTGATCACCCATGTAGATTTTCAAGAGGCCCGTGCGCCATATAACGCATATCAAATATTATCAAGAGGCAGACCACTTGACACTAATGGATCAACAAAGTAGACAGATCTTTCCGAATGGCACATTAGTATCTCATTCTCTTCTCTTTTGTTCTGTGGCTGTAGAGAAAAATTTGTAAGAACAATGAAATGAAATACATATCCAAATATGGAAGCAAGTTTCTACCACATATTTCTTACTTTTTTCTGTTGCTTTCCTTTTTCTCCCGAGTTCTTCTAATGGTTGTAATGGCAGTCAAGGGGTATATTCGATATTATTAACGACGAAGTATATATTATTGCAAATTACTTATTCGAGAGGTAAAACATTGGAAGTCACTTACCAGCAGCGTTGGGCTCTTGTACGATAATGAGACTTTTATTGTTGCATCTTTACCCGAAAATTAGTTTGAAAGAAAGTGAGGTGAGTAGGATTTAGTAAAGTCTTTAGGTTTATCACAGAGACCAATGTCAATCTTCTCAGGATCGTTGAAGTGTAACATTTCTTTTTTCCTATTTCAAATAAGAAACTTGAAGTTCCTTAAATTTGAGATCATCAAAAGCGGACTTCAAAACGTGAACAATAAAAGAATCAGAAATAGAAGTCTTTCCTAGAAATATGCAATTTAATGAAGATAATTTGTAAGTATAGAATGAATTTTTAAAGAAATATACTTTATGGGCTAATAATAAAATAAACTCTTCTTGATCAGTGGCTTGTGACTTATGACGATATAGGTACTTCGAAAAAATTATAGAATCACTATTGCGCAGTCGAACAGTTGTCGAAAGAAAAAAAAATCAATTTATCAATAAAAAAATTAATGATTAAAATATTAGGTTATATTCTAAATATAATTTTTTTTTTTACTACCTGAAAAAAACATGGAAGAAAAAAAAAATTTATATACTTGGAGGTTTTAACAACGAAAAAAAAAAATTTATTTTTTCTTTGGCGAATTTTTTTTTGATTTATATCTTATTTTTTTTTTTTTTCTTAGAAAGTGATAGGGTTTTAATACTTCTCTTTCAATTTCTTTTCCACTGGTTCCTTTTTATATGAAAAAAAAAGAAACTAAGAATTTTTTTTTTTTATTCCGTCGTTCAGTTCTCATCTTAAAAAAATAATATTAGAAACTTCTTTTGTAAATACCCTTTTTTTTACTAAAAACCAATTTTTTTTTATTTAATGCTTAAAAAAATTCTTGCCTGTACAAAAATATAATTCTTTAGAAAATAAGTCTCATAAAGAAATTTGCAAACAACTTGATATCTTTCAAAAAAATTACGTGAAAAACGTGAACAAAAAAGATAAAATAAACTTAGAAAAGGTTTTTCCCACTCCAAACAACTCTCACGAAAAGCTGCAATAATCACAACAATCTGAACGTGGAGGAGATAACAATGTTACTACGATAGGAATATTGGAAACGTTTGCAATCAACTCAAATAACTGAATGAAAGAAGAATCTAGAAGAAAAGCATAAAAAATGCTTTACGGAAACGTATGAGTCTATCAGTTTGTACTGTAAAACTGTAAAAGGGAATAACTTGTTTTTCTCCAGAGTTTAGAATGGTAAGTTTAAAGAGAGGAGAAGAAATATTCTTTTTTTTTCGTAGGAAATATATATTATTTTTAAAGGAAGTACGACATTATAAGGTTTATCCGTATGACAACCCTATTAGCATTCACCCCAAAAATTTTAAGGAGTAAGAAATAAGCAAATCCATCCTCTTAATTAGGATCAAGAATAATTTTTACTTTAAATGACTTATTTCTCTTTATAATGTTCCTCATTTTCTTCTGCTGTTTCCGTTAGTTCTTTTGCTATATAAAGACGGAGAAGAGCCACGTTGATCGGAATCGAATTTAACGAAAAAAAAACAAGAAAAAAAGACTTATTAAATAAATCAAAAATGACATTCGAAACCATCTTTGACGCTTTAATGTAAACTTGCAGAACAAGCAAAACAAACCTCTATTTTTTAGTTATATTTATTAAAATTTTTTTACCTAAATTTTTGTTATGGGGTCACGTGATACATGTTAGAAAATTATTGCAGTGTAAAATCTAAGGCCAGTATTAAGTTTGCTCCCATCCCCTTGAGCTCATAACGCTAAAGCAACAGTGGTTAGGTCCTAAAAAAAATCACCCGTCACCAAAAAAATAATTATACAAGTAATAAGCTGTTAAATTTATTCGAGATAAATTGAAATTAAAGGGAGTTAATAAGAAATAAATATGCAGCCCGGTTGCGCAATATAAGTAGCGTCAAATTTTTGTTCTTACCATTAAATATCATCATTATAACGAGTCTAGATATTCTTGAGAAAAAATTGAAGATAAATGAAGCATTTAAATCCCAATATAAATTTCATGATAGTTTTATTTTTTTCCCAGTCACAGCCATCACTAATTCGTACAGGCTGATGTTTTATCCATGTACTTTACCGAAGGCATCTATACTACAAGTAGAGATAGATTACCGTATCTCACCAACTTGATGATTCAATAGAATTACGAAAACCCGTGAAATAATTTAGAAATTTAAAGTGATAATAGTTTGCTAGATCTGCTAGCGAAAATAAAAATAAAAAAGCTAATATAGAAATGTTTCATGCGTCAATTGCGTCATGGGCTAAGTTCCGATGTTTAAACTAAATTTTTATTAATCAACATAAAAATGATAAAATCAAGCAAAAAATTAAAACTTATTAAATTTCTAAAGAAAAAATCCGAAAGTAAAATTTGAGAATGCATATTATATAGTATGTTAGGCTCAGCTACTGTGGATTTTTTGATAAATATCACACCGGAGTTTTTCATATAACTCCTTAGTTTCTCTGGCTAATATTTCCCATTCTACTATCTCGATTAATTCTTCTTGTTTTGCTTGCTCTTTAGCTTTGTCAATTAATTCTTGATTATCTCGCTTCCAAGCTTGCCAGTCATAATTTCTAAGAGGATCATTTTCTATTTTATAATTCTCCAGTTGGTTAGCTAGCTTTCCCGTACATGCAAGTGTTCTTCTAAAGTAACCTCCCGTTAAACCCAAATCAGAAGCAGTGGCATTGAGATTGAAAAAATTTTCAGGCAAATACTCTAAACCACTATCAACGTCAGTATTAGCGATGCCTATTCCTTTTAAATCAGCTAAATTTCTTAATGGTTTTAAAGATCCATAAAACCGATTATTATCAATGTATAATCTATGCAAATTGATAAAAGGAGTAAAACAATTTAGATCTTGTGCGGGAAATTCGTTGCTATTCATGCGGAGGGTGACCAACTTGGAAGGGTTTATAGTTTTTAAAAATTCTAAATTTGTTAATTTGCAGTCACAACAAAATATTTTTTCAATTTTATCTAATCCAGTAAAATCTAAATTAGTTAAATGATTGCCAGAACAACTAAATTGTTCAATTTGTCGGTTATTAGATATATCTATATTGGTGAGTTGATTATTGGAACAATGTAATTCACGGAGTTTTGAACAATCAGATACATCTAATGTAGTAATTTTATGGCCACTGATTCCCAACGATTCCAAATTAACGAACCCTTTTAAAGATAAGGGACCTTCTAAACTAACATTGTCTTCAATTATGTCATTGTTCATTACACTATTAAGAACAGCTGACAAGGGTCGACCCTTTATAAAAATGTGAAAGTAAATTATCTCCCATTACTTTTAAGCATTGTTTAGGTCCTATTCTTTTGACTTCCGCCTTTGCATCGGCAGTGAGATATTTTCTATCCAACCATTCCTGAGCGTTTACCATAATGTAATATATTAATTCGGCCTATTAAGTCTAACTTATGTTTTAAAATAAAAGTGACTTTAAAAATAAAAAAATAAAAGTTTAATTATTAGTTTCGAAAGATGAACTTACATTAACGTCTATTTTAACAAACTATAAAATGCTGCATGTTTTCATATTACATGTGATTTATTAACCTTAATGGGATTATACCAAACGCCTAAAAATGATGCCATTCTCACAATGATGTTTGACGCTAGACCCTATTCGAAGAAATAATTTTTATTGAAATATGTATTTTTGGAAAAAATCAGGAAAATGTAGCTGTAATTAGTTAATTTTTATTTCCTTACTGCTTTGTCAAACGAACCAATCGGTTGCAGGGATTGGTAATAAATGGAAATGATGATCCCGGACTAGGAATAATATATTCCGATTTAGCCGTACTCATATAATACAATAAATAGACTAAAAAAAAATATCAATTTCACGCTACCTACGTATTTAATTCGTATTGGCCTCTTAGCAAGGCGTCTTTACAAAAAAGTCTACCATAACCTAATCAGCTCTCTTAACCGTGAGCGTTATATATACTGTGCAACTCTTTTCTAGCTACACTTGGAAAGTTTACATAGAATTATAAAAAAAAAAATTTCTATTATAATCTACGAAAAATACCGAAATTTTCCTACTTTGACATAATCATTTTATTATAAGTCATTTATTAAGCGTTTGTTTTTTAAATGTAAACGAACCGAATCCTGATTTATTTATTTATTTATTTTTTATTCAAGAAAATGAAATATTTATTTTTATTTTATAATAAGGAATATATTGACATTTTTTTTTTTATTATTTTTTTAAAAAAATGGGTTTTTGATAACTGAAATCATTTTTTAACGAATTCTTTTTTTCTTGAAATGAAATAAGTATAAATAAAGGTCCATCTTCTGAGAAGTATTTCATTTAGCAAAGTATACGATCGTTACCATATCTTAAGAATTAATATTTTTATTATTTCAAATAAAATGATAAATTCAATCAAAAAAATACTAAAATTTAAGGGTGCTTATTATATAATATAATCAGTTTAATTACTTAGTTTCGTCTCATCAACTATTCAGCTATGAGTTTTTGATAAATATCACATCGAAGATGTTCATATAACTCTTTAACTTCTTTGGCTACTACTTCCCATTCTAACATCTCAGTTAATTCTTCTTTAGCAACTACATCCCATTCTAATATCTCAGTTGATTCTTGTTTCTCTTGCTTTTTAGCTTTGTCAAATAATTCCTGATTATCTCGCTTCCAAGCTTGCCAGTCATAATTTCTAAGAGGATCATTTTCTATTTTGTAATTTTTTAATTGTTCAGCAAGTTTTCCCGTACATATAAGTAATCTTTTAAAGTGACCTCCCGTTAAACCCAAATTAGAAGCGGCATTGACTTTGAAAAAATTTTCAGGTAAATACTCTAAACCACTATCAATGTCAGTTCCAGCGATACCTACTTCCTTTAAATACGTTAAATCCCTTAATGGCTTTAAAGAACCATAAAAAGGATTGTTAACAATGTATAATCTCTCTAAATTAATAAAAGGGGTAAAACAACTTAGATCTTGGGCAGGAAATTTGTTGTTGTTCATGCGGAGAGTGACCAACTTGACAGGATTTAAAGTTTTTAAAAATTCTAAATTTGTTATTTTGCAGTCACCACAAAAAATTTTTTCAATTTTATCTAATCCAGTTAAATCTATATTAGTTAACTTATTGTCTGAACAACGTAATTCTCGAAGTTGCAGGCAGTCAGACACATCTAATGTAGTAATTTTATGGTTACTGATATCCAAAAATTCCAAATTAATGAACCCTTTTAAAGATAAGGGACCTTCTAAACTAATATTATCTTCAATTATACCACTGTTGTTTATCGCATTATCAAGAACAGCTGATAAGGATCGACCCTTAATAAACGATGAAAGTAAATTATTTCCCACACTTTTTAAGTTTTGTTTGGGACCGATTCTTTTGACTTCTGCTTTGGCTTCTGTAGTGGGATATTTTCTATCCAACCATTCCTGAGCTTTTACCATAATATAATATTTAGTTAGGATGACTTATTTTTTAATATTTTATTTTGTTATTTTCTTAGTTTGAGAGAGGGAAGATGAACTTACATTGACGTCTATATATAAAGAAAGTATCAAAATTTCATATGAATAGTGATCTTTTATTAACCTTACCGGGTTATATCAAATGCTCAAAATGCAAAAATTTGACCCTGTACAACATCCTATATGTAACACAATATATCGGGTCAAGAGAGAGGTCAGTAAATTTCTACGCCAAATTAAGATGTCAGTCTAACAATGACCTAATTTTATTTTGTTTGTACGTCTGTCATATCCCTTTTTTAATATATCTATTTACGTCAAAAAAAAAAATTTTCTAAAAAGAAATTGGGAATTTAATACGTATCGCTGTAAATCACTACCATTTTTTTTCATTTTTTTTTCTCCGTCTGATACACAGTACCCCGAAAATGTACATAAAAGGTCAGGTTTGAGTTACCAGCCAAAAAAAAAAAGAATCATGAAAATATAGATAATGCCTAGTGGAAAGCTGCTACTACCTCTTTTGGATGCTGACCGAAATTATCATAATTCTGGCCCTGAAAAAATGCGTAGTGGAATTTTTTTTGTACCATTCTGAGCATAATTATTGATGATCTAATGCACTGTAGATTTCTATTTTAAATGATGTAAACTCTGTGTCTGATCCTAATGCTGGCCATTACGAAATTATTTTTAGGGTGTTACTAAGGTTGTTATGAAAATAAAAAAAAGAAATTTTTTATGGTCATCTATCAATTAAATGAAAATGAAATGAAAGAATCTTTCAAATTGTTCTTTAATAAGCTTTTTAAAATGCTAAAATTAACAAAATATGATTAGTGTCCAACAAAAGAAACATCTTGAATGGACTTTATACACTAATCTACATTAAATTACCAGATTTTAGTCATGTGGATGACCACACTTGTAGTACAATCCGCATTTTCTCCTATCACAAAAAAAAGAAAAATTTCACACATCGTTACTCCTCCTCTTCTAGAGAGAAATGCATGGAAACAAGTTGTCTGAAGCGCAATGTGAAAGAATTATCAGTGCATTCCTGAGTGGCACCAAGTAAACAGTCATTTCAACTCAACTTCTCTTGGAAACTACCCTTTTCCTTTTTTTTAGATAATGATGCCAACACAATATAAATAAATCCTTGCATTGATAGTGTCAGCAGTATAAATTTTTTTGTTTGTATGTACAATACCTTCAGATATGGAATTTTTCATTGTTTTTTTTTATTTAAAAATTGGTTTACTAACATTCCTATGTATCCTTTTAATGAGTTTCACTTAACATGGTAATTATTTTTTAAACAAATATTGACATGATGATAATTTAAAATAATAAATTTATAAATAAAAATTATTTGCAATATTATTGATATGACAATAAAATTAGACGCATTAAATAATGTTATTTTATCAATAAAGCAACAATGAATACCACGTTCTAGTATTATATAACAAAATAAAAATTTTTATTATAAATGTTGAAACTATAATAAATTATTATAGGAAACAATGTTGAAACGCTGAAACATTTTCGCAGTTTTGGCAGTTACGCCAGTTTCAGCAGTTTCGGCATTTTAAGATGATTTGCGAAACTAGTTTTGACAGTTTCACATACACCATCCTGTCAAAACACCCTAGTTTCGGCAAGCAATCTTACCTAAGAGATACACATGATAATAATAAACCTTCCATATAATTTTATGTGGATTTTTTTTACTTGATTAAATATAAATAAATAATATATTTAAAGGTGAAAGGCCGGAGGCGCGGTCATTTGAATAGGTAAAACAAAAATTAATCATTATAGTACATGTTGTTACATACTGCATAGTATGTTCTAACCTTTCAAACATACGAATTTGCGTCCATGAACACAATCTGTATATACTATATAAAACTGGTAAATTCAAGTATGTGCATATCCAGATGATTTGTTATAATTAATTGATTTATTATTATGGCGTTTCATTTTTATTTTATTTTTTTTTTTTTTAAGAAAAGGTTCTTTTTAGTTTTGTTTATTTAAGTTTAGACTAGATATACATACGATCCGCTGATCATGTGCAGCTGATATGCCGGAGTTGTAAAAATTTTTTCCGAATTTTTCCGTATGACTCCGCGAGTTTACATAGCTGATAGAATAATAAACCAATCTACGCAAATATGACATTGTTATTCTTTCTCTTTTCGGTCTAATTGTATTGTTTACCTTTTTATCAGATTATTATTATTAAATAATTTTTTCTTTGTTTGAAGAAAGGGTTTTACCAAATTTTTTTTCCTTTCGGGATTTTTTTTTTCCAAAAAATCAAATTACAATCAAGCAACCACCGATATCGGTCGGCATTGAGAAAAAGTAATCTTTTTTACCGTTTTTGGTAGTTGCTACATTCAATAAAACATCCTCGCGCATTTAAATTAAAAGATGCATGTAAATGCTTAGTACTAGCATGCAATAACCTTTATGGGTAAAAATAATTTTCTGCGTACCAATAAAAAAATATTGATGCACAATATATATTATATAATGCATGACATAAATTTAAAGATTAGATTATCTAGGTTATAAAAAAAAAAAAAATTATAAAAAGGGTTTATGCGGGTTGGCTTAGAAAAGTATGTACCAAATTTTAAAAAATTCTTTTCATGCCTATAAAAAAATTAGGCTGTGCAGTAGTGTATATATATATATATATATATTCACCTTACAATTTTGTTTAAATTTCAAGAAAAGCTGTTGTGCAACCTTTTTTATTCTTTTTAAGTAGGGGTACAAACCGCATAAACATAACATTAAGTTATTGGTCCGTGTGTTTTTTCAAAAGAAAGGAAATAAAATTTTTTTATGTGGTCATTGCGCCATACCCCAACGTAATTTTTATCCGAACCACTAAGTTATCATGATGGATAAACTTAATATAATTTACGTAATTTTTTTTACGCAATATGACGTTGCTCTGTAAGTGTTGCCCTAGATTCATACTTTGGTATAGTTTCTCTTTTAGGTCTAAATATGTTAACAATATAATCAAACGCTGTGTGACTGTTTCAAAGTTTGTCACGTTTTTATTTCATGCATGATTTCATAATTCATACTTTTTTTAGACGAGTCCCCACTCCCCACTTTACGACTATTATTGTATTATTACTTTCTTATCAGATTATTATGATTTGAAGGGGAAGGTATTTTATCCCTTTTTTTTTCTTCCCTAAAGAAATTAAATATTAATCAGGAAACACCGACACCGTCGTTGAGAAAATTTTTTTTTTACCATTTTGACGATTGGTCCATTAAATAAGATTCAACACCTCTCGCGCACTTAAAATTGAAAGTGATGTAAATGGCTGATATAAACTATTTATGGTTTAAATGTTTTTATTTATAATATATTTCTTCCTTGCAAGAAAATATAGTCCTTTGTTACAATCCGGACTAAAGAAAATTTCATCTCTTCATACAAAAAAAGATTTGGCGTACAGAACAGTATATATTTGGGATCCGTTCAAAATCCCGACAGGGTCAAATTGGCCCGCGTTATGCAGAATTATTCATGGTCACGTGATCGATTGACCAGCATTAGAGTGTCGGGATTTTGACCCTGTCGACTATACCCTTTTAAACTACAAGAAAAAGCTGCTGCTAATCCTTTTTTACTGCATAAAATTTATACTTTTGCATGGTTCGCATGGGCAAAAAAAAAAAAAAATTTTTTTAAAGTTAGGTTATAATTAATATACATGCATATATATCATTTACATTTATAGTATTTTTTTTTTTTGTATGAGCGAAAAATGGATTTGATTTGTTCATTATAAAGTTTCTAGGGTTGTACATTTTTTTTAACAAAGAAAAAAAATTTTTTCTTTTGTTCTTTTGTTTGAAATTGTCAATCACGTACAAGTGCACCACCTAATTTTATCCGAATAGCTTTCTTATTATGGATTCGTTAATCTGAGCTTAATTCGGATACCGAATATTATGTAGTATAATATTTAATACGGAAGTGAATTGTAAGAAATTCAGATTATTGAGAACAAAAATTTTAATCGCTCTATATTAATTTTGACTGTTTAAATTCCGTGAATATATTACATTTCTATGGAATATTATCTATTTTTATGTAAATATAAAAGTTATAACTACAAATTCCTTGCTTTGATATAATTTCTTTTTTCGATCTATCAAACGCTGTGTAACTGTGCCATAATATATTAATATGTCGTGCACATTTTGTCAAATTTATTAAAAGTACAATATGAAAAATATTCTTTTTATAACCTTGCATAAATCAATTCTCTTTTTATTATATTTTTAAGTATTTTATCTAGTAATTAAAGTCAACACCCAAGTAAACGAGAAAGAGAGATACCGTAATTAGTAGTATGGGCGGAAAAAAATTTTTATTTCACTATTTTAGTGTTCGTCATTCTAGTTGGACATAAATTCAAAATTTAGGGGATCGCCATATCGGTGTATTTCTCTCTACCGTTTTGTTGATAATAAAAATTCGATACATCCCTGTTTACAAAAAAAGAGTTGTACAGTAGTATATATACAGTATATATTTACGCCTTTTAAGATAAGATTAAAAATAAAATCAAAAATTTTAAGATTATGTGGGGGCTTATTTCATGCCTTTGTATTTTTTGGTAGTGCATATATTGTATATATATTTTTATTTACATTTTGTATTTTTTTTTTTTTTTTTTTTTTTTTTTAAGAAAAAAAA
>JADRCO010001218.1:0-21247 GCA_021464525.1 Rhizophagus sp. LPA8_4_AMF | reverse complement strand
AACGGGCAAGTTTTTTTAATTTTTAGCGGGTTGGGTGTGAATATGAGAAATTTCCAAACGGAAGAGCTTTTTTGTTCTAATTTAATTATTTAATTATATGAATATAAATAAATTATCGATTTCTGTTTAACATCAGATCGAATGTATATTATAATTTATAATACATTTAAAAAAAATTATTTTATTATTGAATAAAATTTTGTAGTATAAATTTATAAAGATGAAATTTTGTCATGTACTACGGGCAAAGTCCTGATCTTTGTATTTATTTTTTGCATGTATCAATAAAAAATTTTTTCTTAGCAAAGTGACTGTTAAAGTATTGATTGATCCCAAATTTCAGTATAATGGTATCAGTAAGGCACTTACCAAAAAAAATGGATTTATATTTGAACCCGATAAAGACAAAAAATACCAGTTCCCATGCAAGAAGTCAGAAACTGTATTATATTTCGTGTATAATCAACATTTTTTAGTTTATGTCTTAACTTGCGTTAACTACTATATTTAATCTGCATTAATGAAGTTTTATTAGCAAATCACCAAATTTTATGACAACCCGTTCAAGTTATAAAAATCATAACTAAATTATGAGCATGCACAATACATTTTAAAAAGCAATTGCAGTAACTCAATTAAAATGAAGGTGCTCAATAAAAATGAAATAAATGATATTCGATTTTATGGCATCCATTGATGAATAGTATTTACTGTTTCGCTATTGGTAAAGAGTATCAAGAAAAAACAGCAAAAGTGGATTAGATAAGTGAATCATTAAAATAATAATACTCAATAATCAAAATTAAATACCATTTTGTGTCTCTTTTTATCATTATCTCTCTTTGTAATTTCTTCATTACTATTTGTCAAATCAATAATTGATGTTGCCATTAATTCGTTGTGTATGATATTTTCTCCTTCGTTTCAAATTTAAAAGCTTCTGAAAATTTGATAATATTGATGAGTGGTCCATTATGAACTTTACCACTCATCCCATAAAAAAAACACTCACGTCTTTAATAGTGTTAAAATGAACCAAGCTGAGCCTGAAAACCATAGAGTATGTCAAGTTACAAAAGATACATCAATAATTTTAACAAGCCACAGTATTACTTACAATTTGAAAGAGTCAAGAGTCTTTAATAACATGCGTAAATGCATAAGGTTTAAGAAATAACTACTTTTCTATGTCTTCTCAGGGAATGTTTTCTAAATTTCCACTAAAGTAAGCACTCATTAAGTCTTTTCGCAACCTTTACATGTGATTGCTATAAAGTGAGTGAGTGATAACTCTCCAGTCTTCTTAAAATTGTTATAAGGAAGGTTCATAGCTAATTCCTTCTCCAGTATAAGCAGACCTTATAACAGGAGTTTTACTCCAAGAAGAGAGAAAATAATAACCACTCCAACGCTTTTCATACACTTTTGAAAGAGCTACAACTTATCAGTTGAAATTGACATTTTGAAAATGCGAATCTTAGAAAATGAGTAGAGTATATAATGTATATAACCCAATTTAAAAAACGTAGGAACATTTATAAAAGTTTCAAAAATTGATCATGTGATGCGCTCATAACTCTAAAGCATAATGTATTTAATAATAAGATAGAACTCTGAAATATGTTATGTGGAAAAATCATTACTAAATTTTTTAACACCAAAAATGAGATACACGTGATTGAATTTTATTGGCCATTAAAAATAGAAGTGGGGCAGGATTGACAAAAATTCCCTATTCACTCCGTTCATAATCAATTAAAATTATTGTAGGTAATGGATTAGAGATTTTTTTCTTGCTAAAAAACATTCGATTCACTGACCGATCTATCAAGAGATTTATTCCATTATATCAAAATTATTTTAATTCTGATAAAAATTCAGTTTCAATTTATTGAGATTATATTCTGTTACAGTATATCGAATTTCACTGTGAATCTTCACGCAGTTACGTGATGAAGGGATTTAAATCGAAAGATAAAAAAGTTACCATGTAAAAAATCAGCATTCAGCTTCATAAATGATAACTTGTTCTCAAATCAATAGCATAGAGTGGGATTTTTTCATGACGTAAGTCAATGTATTCCTAAGTTAGAAACAATAACCATGATAGTCATGATAGACACAATAACCACAATTAACGTGAACTAAATTTTAGTCTTTTGTTTTGACACCCCATAATCATTTGACATCCCATAATTTCAAATTTTCTAGATTTCAGTATAAATGGATCATTAATTTGTTCAGTGATTATCAATTTTTTCACTTAATAAATTTCAAAAAAAAGAAATTTTCATCAAAAAGAAAACGGTTATTATATTTTAAATAATCAGTTTTTTCTTGCCAACCGGGTTTTATGTTCTTCCCAAATGGGCAAGTTTTTTTTAATTTTTAGCGGGTTGGGTGTGTAAAATGGGAAATGGCTAAATGGAATGGTTTAAAAATAAAATGAGATTTTTTGTAAAATTTCACATCATAACATCTACCGAATTATTATAAATTCTCATTCTACTCAAGTTCAGATACAATAATTAATAAAACCTTTTTAAGTGTCAATTTGCCACATATGAATGGTAAAAAATTATTTATAATAATTATTTAGAACTCTACTTTAAAGCAGCGTCAGATTTGTTACGTTCTTAGGCGTATTAAAATATATTTTTCTTACATCGAGAATTTTTGCATTGCTTATTATTTTTTCAATCCTTTTTTATATTCTTTAAAATCTTAAACATCAGATTTTCAGATTGAACTTAATAAAGAAAACACAGTATTATCTATAACAATCGTTATATTTTTTTTCTATCCTAGAGTTTCTATAAAACCATTACAAAATTTATATCCAAAATACTATAAGCTATCAGGTATATTTTGTTATGTAAACATCTTTAATGAATGATTTTGTCAATAAGATCGAAAAATAAAATAATTGTTATCATGTAAAGAAAAATAAGCCAGATTTTAGTTCAGTAATGATAATGTTAGCATAGCGTTTGATTTAACCTACAAAGATTTAAAGTTTAAAACTGGTTAATCATTATTTCTTCTAAACACTCTAAATTTATTACTTTTTACAATTAAGTTTTTTATTTCAGGACTTTTAACTCTCTTTAATTGTTGTCTTCTGGAATCAGGATTTTTTTATGTTATACAAATCGCTGTTTCTAAGTTTAACTAACAATAATCATGATAATCGTGATAGGCACAATAACCACAATAATGTTATGAACTAAACCTTAGTCTTTCACCCCATAATATTTACTTCCTATAATTTCAAATTTTCTAGATTTCAATATAGATAGAACATTAATTTATTCAGTGATTATCAATTTTTTCACTTAACAATTTTCGTTTCGAAAAAAAAAAAAAAATTTTATCAAAAAAAAAGTTATTAAATTTTTAATAGTTTTTTCTTCCCAACCGGGTTGTATGTTCGTCCAAAATGGGCAAGTTTTTTTTAATTTTTAGCGGGTTGGGTGTGAATATAAGAAATTTTCAAACAGAAAAGCTATTTTGTTCTAATTTAATTATTTTATATATGAATATAAATAAATTATCAAATGTATATTATAATTTATAATTTATTTAATAGAAATTATTTTATTATTGGATAAAATTTTGTGCTATAAATTTATAATGATGCAATAATTGACAAAATTTTTAAAGTACCAATTTGCAACTGATTATTACGTATGATAACATTATAATAAGATTATTTTAAGACGCCAAACATAAAAATCGTTATTTAATCTTAGAAGTAGCATCAAATTCACATTCTTAGACGGATTAAAACATCGATATTAATCCATAAAACGTGTGAAACGTGATGATTTAATTAAAATATATTTTTCGAATGAGAGATGTTATTAATGTAAAAAAATATAAAGACAATAAAGTAAACAGATTGAGTGAATAATCTATAGAGATGTTTGTATCCCAAATCGTCATATGTTTCAAATCAACCAATTGGCCTAAATTATCGGCCCATTCTAATAATACCTTAAGACAGTACTAACAATAATTTCCTATATATAATAATCATGATTGATTTGGGACAAATGTTGATTAGGGCTACACATATTCTTATATATTTAATTTTTTATTTGATAAACTAATAAAATAAAAGTACAAATATAATAATAATTTAATATTTATGCATTTAAATTATATAATTATATAATGATCTTTTTTATATGGATACATAAACAATATATGAGGTCAGACCAAAATAATGCTGGTAATACTAGTTTAATAACGAAACGTTAATAAAATTTTAAGATGATTTTGCTTGGAGAATGAGGGATGCTAGTCCTGATATTGTCTGCACTACTGTAAGAAGTCCTAAAAAGATTGAAAAAATAATAAAGTAAAAATCTACTGGTTTGTAAAGTCGTCTATGTCCTGCTTCCCTTTGAAACCGGAACCAAAATGAGTTGACTTTTTTTTCTAATCCGAAAAACCTATCAGCCAGCACAGTGTAGCCAATATCTCTTGTCCTTGCTTGGCTCATTATAAAAATTGGATTTTCGAGACCACCAGCCCCTCTCCAAACATCATACTCGAACATGATATCCTTAGATTCTTTGTCACTCATTAGGAATGTGTATGTCTTTAGTATTTCCATTCCAACCATCTCTATTCCATACAGCTGTGCAAGCCGATTATATTCATAACTATACAAAACGTCTTGGTGATCTAAATCGTAACTGTAGATCCAGACTTTGTGCCCATTAAGCACAAGATGGTCGTTGAAGTTTGTTGCCACTTCGAAATCCAGCAGAAAATTCTTCATTTTGTTCATAGATAGATCAATACTACGATTGACCGATGAAAGGGTCATGTTTTTTTGCTTGTGCCATAAAACACTGCGTCCACGTGGAAATGCTGAGTAAACTAAGTCTTCGAAAACCACGTCTTGTTCCACTGCATTGTTAATGTTGAGCAATGTGCAGAAAATATAATTAATATAATAAAAAGAAGGCTTTTCTAGTGGATAGTCCTTTGATTCTGGCTGTTTACTGTAGAAGTCGATAAAACCAGACGTTCGAGCCTTGTAAGGATTTTCAAGAGCAAACTTGGCCATTATAATCATATGCATAGCATAAAGATCATTTGTTTTACTTGGTGACTTTAGGAAATTTGCATCGTGAATACCATGCAACACAAAACAGGATTTTTTAAGCCATGTCATGAGATTTCCACTTGTACTAATAAAAAGCTCGCTAAAAAATCTTTTTGCGATATCTTTACTAACTGGTAGCAAATACAAATCTTTTTCTGGGTTAGACGTGGCTGTTGGTATATTATTCTCTTTTGGTAGATTAGTCTCCATTTGAGAAAAAGCGTTTTGAAAAAGTTGAATCAGCGCGTTGGAATCGAACTCATTAACCTGTGTGCAGAGGAAAAGAGGGTGAAAACTTGCGCTGAATGATGGCGTGGTAAAATGAGTCTACACCCTGTATACTTACGGCGGGTTGATTCTGTACAGAATCATGACCAACAACGACTGAAATATGATCCTCGGTAGAAGACATGAGAGGTTTGAACAATTTTTTTTTTGAAAGTTAAAATGAAGAGTTGAAAACGAAGTAAGAAAAGCAAATTATTTATATTATTTTTCATAGATAAAAATTATGAATGAGCAAATAACGAAAGCTTGGCAAACGTAACTACGGACTTTCCGAATTAAATTATAAATTTACGTGTTTTAGAAAAATTACAATAATTAGTGTTACAGTGTTCCGAATTAATAATGAATTTTGGAAAAATTACAATAATTAGTGTTGCGAAACTTTGGCACACGGTTACATATTTTATATTTTCGTAACTACCCTAGCATTACTACAAAAAAAAGCACTGTGGCACAAATAAGCCACGGTGTTACATAACACAATATACTGTATTAAACATTTGCTTTTATTTTCTAACTTTTCACATTAACTATTATTGTAATTATTTTATTTTAGAAAACAAGCTTTATATGTGTTTATTCTTTAATATTATTTTTATTTTTTTTAAAAAAAAAAAATTTCGTGTAGAAGTTTCAGAGCGTTATTTCAACAGTAAATCACTTCTGAGTGTCTAAGTAAAGTTGTTCAATGAGTTCAAAATCACTTATATCTGAATTTTTACTTAGCTTGAATAGAATTATAGAGTTATAGGCTATTTTTTGTAACAAAACAACCGTGTCACGCGCTTTACAGTAATATAAAATTTTAATAAAAAGAACATATGCATTTTTTATTTATATAATGGTGGGTATTGATAACAGACATAATAAAAATATTTAATTTTTTTTGTTTTTTTGCTTTTTTTAAAAAAAAACGCGAGCTTTTCTTGTGGTAACGCTAGGGTAGTTCAAACAACTAATCAGATCAATCTGTGCGACAATCGTTTTTTCTTAATAGATTAGACTAAAAATTTTTTCTTCCGTTAAATCAATCCTCGTTTTCCATTTATACTAAACTATGTCAAAACTAGCTACCTCTACTGAAGCCACGTTAGCTGAAATAAACGAAACAAACGAAACAACAGCGAGTCAGTTTATACTCGTTTTGTGTTTTGTAATTTTCTACCCATTCTTCTCGCTAGAAATAGACAAGATTTCACTTTAAAGAACGAATGGTCTTTGCCGGAATATCTATTATACCGCCAAAAATGTACTGATTTCCAGCCAGACAAGCATAAAGAACACTCCCTGTACACTCGAAGCCTCTCAATTACTGAACATGAAACAGGCAAGTGAGGCTACAATAAAAAAGGCTGGAAATGCGCTTGTTACTTTTCAGGTTAAGTTTTTTTAAAATTTTGTATGGCAGTGGGTGGGTCTAAAGGGCAATAATCCTTTAGATGTGGTCCGAACTGCGTTCAACCACCCACTCTTCCTAACTAAGATCGGGTAGTGATGAGCTACGGTTCGCGGTGGTTGTCCTGACTCTAGTCCTATGTTGGTTTTCCAGAATACTGTTTTTGTTTTTCTTTTGGATATTACTAATACCGCATCATTTAATAGACCGAAAAGAAATCACAGCTGGTTAAAGAATTCTGGAAAAGCATTGCTTCGTCACAAAACGGAAATTTACTCAGTAGCTGAACGCACGGCTCTGACGGTATGAAATATTATGAAGATGCACGTGACGAGATAATCCTTAATATATTTTTGGTTTTCAGGAAGAACATATTACCGACGTTGTTTTCTCGACATTCGAACAAGAACGGACATTACGGAAGGAGATTACAAAACGAGGACTAATTGTGTGAAGTAAATTTGCGAGATGTTTGGAAGATACGGATCTTGAAGATTGTTCGAGCAAACGTCTCCAAGTAGATGATGAACCACCACATATTCCCGAACAACCAAATGCATCATCCATCTATCTTGTTCTCAAGTGAAAAGACAACTAAACCATCAAAAAAGAAATCAGCAAGAAAAAGGGTCGGTATATAACTTAAATATTGTCCGCAAAAAAAACGCTTTTCACAGATAGAAGGTAATCGATTTAATTTTTTAGGGGGGATACATTGCCTGGTGGTGCAAAAATTGAGAAGACGACTCCCCTGAATCTGCTACCTCGGATAATGATGATTCCACTGAAGAGTATGATGATAACGATGACGAAGAAGGTGTCCCTTTCCCAGAAGGAACTCTCGATTTCGTTCTTAACAATCAAAGAAGCTGGATCTTGCCCTTGAACCTAAGTGCTGGCGATATTGTCGCTAAGAAAATATCTGAATGCGAAGACAATTAAAAAGTAGAAAAATTATCAACTGTAGAAAAAGCTGTATTACGCTATGGCGCGTCAAAAATAATTGATTTATCCGCGCACATGAAAGAATGGTTTTCTCATGAAGATAGAAAGTCCATGATGAGTAATTATAAGTCTTTGTTACAAGTTCCCGGCCTGACAGATGAAGAAAGCTCCTTCGTCACAACTGTTGAAAACGTACGTGCATTGTTTTCGAATTTGGCTTGTTCTGTACACACATATATGCATACTGATTGATTGCTCTTACATAGATGGTAAATGGAAAAAGAATAAACGAAGGTACGAATTTTGTGTTAATAGGTTTACTAGCTCTGACGCGAACAGCTATGTGCGCAAGATCAGCAAAATATATTTAGAATTGTTAGTACTTTATTCTACTATAAATTGCTTTGATTCTTTATTTTTTTGTGATTTAATTCTGATAATTTTGATGTTTATAGTATTTACAGAAGCGAGGATGGCTATATGTTGGATCCTGCACACACTGAGATTGACATAATACTAAAAGCATGTTCATATATCGTTGAAGGGCTGAGGAAGGGTTTGGTAATAAAACAAAGATGGTTGGTATAAATAAAATTTGTTTGTTTTGTATTTTCATTCTCACAAGTTACTTATGTTACAATTTTGTATATTAAAATAAGGGGAGAGCATTGAGCAGAACCACGGACTATAAAAATGGTCGCAAGTGTGACGTACGCTTCTTATCACCATCAGGAGTAGACCTTGGAGAGTGGGAGTTCGCGCCAAATACAACACCACAAAAGACCGTTATCGATTAGCTCGTATTAATCACTCGATACTAAATGGTTTGTTGAATCGCAACCTGACCAATGAACAGGTTAAGAAATTCAATGTTCCCTTTTTACAAATTGCGGGTACGAATGGGCAAATGTTAATTGAGGATTTAATTGAGGGTTTCTATGTTGTCTTTTTTTCCGGGTCCAAAGTTCGAGTTACCTACGAAGCTTCAACATATCGAAAAACTGAAGTCCTCTATAAATATTATTAAGTCTGTCATGGTAAGCTTACAATTAAGTTTGTTCAATGACATCAGAAATATTTGTATCATTAATCTATTTTAACACTTTACACAGTATATATATGAGCAAATAAGCGAAACTGCAGAAACTAAAGAAAGTACAAGTAATGCACTTGACAATATTTTCGGTAGTGATGATCTTGATATGGCTAAACCCGCCCATTGCAAATCTAAACTTATTCATGAACCGTGGTGGACTCCGAAAAGTAACGAAACAAAGTTACTGACAACAAATAACAAAAAAAAAAAAAAAAAATTTATGAGGGCTTGATTATATTTTTCATTTCGCAATTATATATATTTGCATTTTTAATACTATTGAATAAATAATAAAGATTTTCACTGGCAAAATAATCGTTTCCGTTCAAATTATGCATCGGAATGTTTGTACATGATCAAATGGTAAATGAAATATTAGTAAAGTTCTCGTCCATTTACATAAGATTTATTTTTTTAAAGTTACGGGAAAAGGATAACGATGAAAAAGATATAGTAATGATTCACATTTTAAAGTTTTAAGTTTACTCGGCCTGACCACCAGCTTTTTTACGATTTTCTTTACCGTTTAAGAAATGGTCCTACTGTCTCTTCTGAAGTTCGCACGGTGGTAATAAATTTGCTTAAACAACTCTTTAAAAAAAATGTTTGAAAAATGAAAATTGAGATCAAAATAAATTATATTATTTAATACTTAAATGATGAATATTTTAAAAACAATCTTTATTATTAATAATTTCGGCCGGTTTTTATACTGGTTAATAAATCACATTTTTAGCCGGCATTTGTTCGAAATCCGAACTAACGGGTTATATCAGAATAAAATTTATCAATAGTAATTTTACACGGGTCCATACATAGTTTTGATCCCCGACATTTCTGAACAAAAAATGCTCTGAGTCGTTCGAAAAAACATATTTCATTCATATCTTAATTGCGAAGTGTCCATCTGGACTTCAATAATTTTTCTTCTTTCGAATTGCGTTTATGCTCGAAGATAATAGTACGACAGCTTGGGTAGTTGGTCTGAGCGTTACTGCGCTATAATAATTTAGTGTTGCAACGACCATTCGTACGACCTAAAAATTACGTAACATTAAATTCTCCCATTATTAAATTATGATCACACGATCGGAAAATTTCTACTTGCAATCAGGAAGTTTTCGTCAATCCTTACTAGTACTTTATATTTCCAATTCTATCGTGATTTGTAAAAAAAACCCAAGCGAAACCTGCTCTACTGAGAAAAACAAATGTCATTGCCTTTGGATCTAGATATCAAGATTTACGATCAATTTGATTTGATGTTTTAGTAACATTTAGCATTATAATTTTTAGAATCGTAATCAGTTAAATCAGTAACAATTAAGATGCTTTTTGCATAAAGGTTACTATTTCGAACCTAGTTTCTTTGTTTAGTAAATACTAACTGAATCAATTGATTATTTATCAATTTAATGGATATATAATCGGAAAACCTGAGAATATTAATTAATTAACATGTTCTTCCATACCGGTATATAAATTTTTAAATATATTCTCGTTTTAATTGGAAGTCACACAAAAATATTTTAAATTATGCCGTATTTGCAGTATTTCGAATCAGATTGAATTTTACTGTTACGCATATTACCGTATTTGGCTAAACGTAATCTTTAATAAATACTGGAAGCAATCTAATGATTAATGATAAAACTGTCTTAATCATTTTTTTTTGTCAAGGAGTCTATCTTATTGTTGGTCACGATGTATTCATAAATGTTTATAAAAATACACCCTCAGAAACTCTCTCAAGTTTCTTTTAAATTCGACATAGTTCAAACCGTTATATTCATTTCTAATGTCTTCCTCCAGAATCATTCAGCTCTTCAATTTCGTTAACCATCGAGTACAATGCAAAAAATATTACTTATATTTACGTTTTTATTTATGTTTTTGACGTTGCACCTTTTTTTTTTATTTTTATTCCTCGACAAACTCTTCTTCGTCTCTCCCCCACACTTCTTCTGCTGAAGAGTCAATTTTCGTTCCCATTATGGTGTACATTTTGATTTTTATTATTAGCCTCTTTATACCGGGAGATATCCTATATGCTTGGTGTCAAAACAAGTATAACATTCATCTTCTTAACAAGACAGTGGAAAAAGGAACTCGGCCTGATCTAAGTATTTCAGAAGACAAGTTTGTTCCTCGAACTGAAGTCGTAGAGCGTCTTAAAAAGATTCTTCAGCCTAATCATCTCATCACGTGTTCTGTGGAGAACACGGGACCGGGAAAACCACATTAATCAGAATTGCATCAAGGGAAGTAGGACAGGATCAAGACAAGGGTATACAAGGTGGAATGGGTGTCATATACGTTGAAATTCCTTCTGATCCTGAAGACAAAGATATAGAGCATTTTGGCAAAGCATTTGGAGAATCTCTTGATTTTAAATTTGAGGAACATATTTCTTTTACGGCACAGCTTATGAAGAAAATATTAGGTTATAATGGTAAGTTAATCATTGTTATCCTTTAAAACTGAAGCTTTTGATCCTAATGTTTCTCTTTATAGGTAAAGTTGATGGGCGTCCCAAATGGAGAAGAGACTTGGAAGCCTTGTGTAGTGTACAAAACAAAGCACAATAAACTTCCAGTCAACGTTTATGATAACATCAGCGGATTAACTGATGTAAACCCCAAAGTTCTTGATACTCTACAAGATGATGCTAAAATGAATGCTGACCATGGAAAATACATCGCAGTATTTGTCAGCAGTGAAGGTTCTGTTCCTCGAAGAATGCAGTGTAAGTGTTAACAAGGTTTTCCGGTTCTTTTCTTCACAGAATATTATTTGTTGACTGATATTCTTGTTTCTAGCGCGTAGCTCTTGGTCACGTGCAGATTACCCAATTGAGATTGGTGACCTCACTAAAGAAGAATCATTGGAATACCTGATTGAGAAGCGTAGAGTCAAAAGTGGAAGCAGAGAAATTATACGAATTAGTCGGTGGACAAATAGTAGATTTGAATTCTGTGGCAAATAAAATTCAGGAAGAAAGATCTTTTGATGGTAGGATTGATTTTATCAAATGAATTCACTTTAGATTTCTTCTTACGCCAATCTTTTCTGCAGACATCAAAAAGAAAATCTTAACTAAGACTGGAGACAATTTGAGAACTGCAAAACTCCTTGAAACTCGAGATTATCATATTATAGGGAAAAAAAATTATTGCAGCTTTGTATAATTCTAATTCCAAAGAGCTTAGCCGTATAGAATTTGAGAAATGTTTCGAAAGTTTGATGATGCCAACAAAGTCTTAGAGACCAATGTATTCGCATATCACCCAGAAAGGAACACTGTAACATTTCAGTCACATGCAGTAGAATATTATATTCAAGAAAAAAAACTCATCTTTATTAAATGAATATAGAATTTAGCATAGAAGTTCATAAAATTATACTAGACACTTAATGCTATTAATTTATATGTAATAAGGTTTTTATTGCAACTATAACTTTTTCTTTTGCTGAGTGGCAAATTTAGTATTTACATGTACGCGTTACATTTAAAAAATAAAAGCTCGAAGGCAAAACTTTATTAAGTTTTTCAGATGCTTATGTAAAACATAAATATTTATTATGAAAAATGGTAGAGAAGTAAACGAAATATATGATGCTATAAAAGAGACGCGGATCCTAGGCCATTTAATGCGAGTCCCAGCATCAAGTTATTTCTTTGCTCTCTTTATAACTAATTTGTTTCTATCGCTAATATCGCTATCTTACACTCTAATCTATCCCATACAATATTTTCGCCTATCTATATCACCCTTTTCGCTCCCACCCACATAGATCAGGTAAAAGATCAAATTTCGCAAGAGAACTATTCCGTGATGAATTAATTTCGAACCTATATACCAGAGAATAAATAAGTATATTCCATAATTTTTGATAAAAAATAAACAATACACTAATAATCAATTTGATTTCACCCTTACCATTATATTTCATTTTTGTAATATTCCAGTCCGTCAATTTGTATCGAAAGCATGATATTACGCAAATCGAGTTGTTTGATTTACTGCGCCAGATGTTTGATATAAAGCACGTGACGGACATCAAGCAAAGCCACAATTTTACTGTGCTGATTTGACAATCCCGATTTTCTCGGCGAAGATCAAAATGCCGATATATATCAAGAAGAGTAATATATCCGTTTTATTTTGGAACATCTATAGAGGCGGGAAGATCAATTAACATCGTGATGACATGTTCCAAGAAGCTAGTTGAACAATAAACCAACCTACCTTATTACTACTTTGTGGAAAATACGAGTTCGATTATCGATGATTTTAATAATGGTAAGCTTGATTGGTTTGAAGGATACATGATGTCTAACGTTACTGCGCATATTCGATTACAACTTCCATATAGGACGCGATTTATTTTATCCAAGTGGGACTTTAGGTCTCACTTTTTTTATTCACCATACATCTCTATATCCCACGCTTATACAATGTATAGCCTTTTCGGCCGAATTCTTTATTGATGTAGTAAATAATTTACATGATTCAGTTTGTAACAGCCCGCCAGCATGAATGACATGTTTGATAACACTCCAAATAAAAAAATTTATTACTATATGCGAAAAATAAATATATAGTTTGGGACTGCGCCTGTGATACATGCCGAATTTTCTATGGTACTATACATGCTTATTTTTTCTTGATTATTTCTTCTACACGATGTTTCTTATTTGTGGGTTTCTCACTAGCTATTACCCTATCTTTTAATAAGCCTACTATAATCTCTAAAATCCTCTTCACGTTCTTGCGCAAGTCGATGGGATCTTTGACGGCGTCTTCCGTTAGTGAGATTCGATATGCAGTCCTGCTCGTGCAGTAGATACCTTCAGTGCTATTCTCCTATGCAGGATGAAGTACTACTCCGTGGCTAAGAAATTGTGAAACTAGTTAGTGATACATAAAGCGGAAAACAGTTCCATAGAGACAATTTCTCACCTGTCGTGACAATACCATATACATATTCATACTCATAGTCGAATGCCTCGTCCGCATTCCGCTTTTCTTGAGCATGTTTAAGTTCATCTACATTATATCGATAATGCCAGTTAGCAAACGTACAAAGCGAAAAATAAAAATCTACAATACTTACATCACATGAACTTTTACATTGCATAAGATTTTGAGCCACTCCTTTGCCCGGCTAATTTTGCTTCCCTTCAGTTATGCAAATTATTTCTTCGAATAGCTATTCTATGACTTTTTTGATTACATAATCCACACGACCAGAACTTTCAGCACCAGTTACTGTCATCTGAAGTAAGATAAGTAAACTTTTAAGGAGACTGACGGCTGTGTGAAGGATTGTTGAAATATATTCACAGCGCATAGCTTCGTTGCTGTCAACAACAGGACCCATATTTTTTATTCTGCGAATAATGTCGTCAATGCAGAGCTTAAACTCCGGAGAATTTTCCTCAATTGGGTGAGGTTCTATAATAGAAATAGATTATTCTGGCATCTCTGTATAGATAAAATCATCCAAAGCTTTACACTGAAAACTTCTTACCTGGCTTAATTGTGGAATACTTGTTATACTATCGCTATTGATGTCATATTGCGCTAATATCTCACTCAAACTCTTGTACGAGGAGAACGGCTTCAGCTTTTTCACATTACACTCCTTAGCGAAGTCGGCAAGTATTACGGCCGTTCATATTACAAACCCACTATCTCTGAAATCTTGTTGAGGAAAGCTCGACCGACTATTTCTCGTTTGCGCAAAATTTCGAAATGAGCATCGTTGAGAAGTAAGTCCTTTTCCCCACGCAAAAATTCGATAAGTTTCTCCGTATCATATTTTTTAATTTCTTCCGCTAGCGTGAGCAACTCATTTCCAGTAGCAGTGATAGAAGTGGAGGTGATCGATAAAATAATAATACTTTATTTATGAAATAAACGTCACCGGAAGCCGGCTCAACAATACATAAAATTGCGAATATGCAATGCAATTATCGCTATTACATAATGCGAAAAAAAATCTAACTATTGTCAGGGGGGCATACAACGATGCTGACACTATTTTCATTTGGCTTAACGCTAGCGAAATAGTTTTCTTGATCGTTACTAAATGTGAACTGATTTTTGTCAATGGAGACAAACGAAGTCCGTAATCCTTTTTACCCTCCTCCTTCTTTTTTAAAGATAAAGCAACATTCGTATCAATTACTTTACAGAGAATTAATTTACTTGTATCGATATGTTGGAATCTGTTTGGCCACCACTTTTTGATCATTGGTTTGAGTTGGTTGACCATCTTGTCTTCACAGACCTCTAACGTGAAAATAACTTTGAAATCATCGTCAGCAATAATACAATTGAGACTTATAACTTTATTACTGTTACTGGTGGCCATCTTGTTTTCCTAAATACAATGTCACATAGTGAGAAAAAACTCGTTCCCATACATACATAACTGGTCCCTCTTCTGGCATATACATATCTTATTTTTGCGTTGTTTTTTACGGGAATATTTTTGCGGGAAAGTTGGCTGAACTTCCCCGACTTCTTACATGCTTTATATCTTGCTGGGAAAAAGTTAAGGAGGTATGAGGCGTAATTAGCTGTCTTATGATGCCAAGAGTTCTATGAAAGAGGGACCAAGCACATGCGAATGGAATCTTCATACTTTTTCACATAGAGATCTGCTTTTCAAGACGCAAAAGATAGCTAGCTCTTGTAGATCTCGAAATTACAAAGTTCTCGGCCTTTCACAACATATGCTTTTGTCGTCACTATTTACTTATGAGGTAGGTTCTGTGTTGCAACTAGACCTCCTTTCACATTTTTCTCACATTTATTTGGGAAAGAATAGATGTAGTAGTTATTTTCTTTTCGATTATACGCGTTATATATGTCGTACAGACCTGCCCGTTGTGATCCGCATATTTTTTTTTTGTCTCACGGGAGTACATGCGTGTGGCGCAAACAATGTTTTAGCTGCTCTGCTCGGGTTAGTTATCCAATGTATACCTCTCAATAAGTATTGCACCGCATTCAGATTATTAGCAATGCCGGACTGACTGATATAATCTTTTCCAATTATAATATCAGTCATTGATTCTTTTTCCCGCCTGAATAAGCATTTCTACCAATTCACGATAATAATCATTTTTTGCAATACATCTCATATTTTCTCGCGTTAATCCACTATAGAACTCACTTCTAAAATGACCTTTACAGAGTTTGACGATATCATTACATTTCTTCGCCTTTAAACAGTAATCCACTATTGGTTCATCACCTTGGATAAACAATCTACATCGGAACTTCTCAATATATTCCGGCCATATTTCCCGTTGAAGTTCATCCTGATAAAGTGGCAATTCTATCAGACTCAAAATATGTGAAAGATAGAAAAGCATCGGATTATATAAATACATGGAATAATTAGGCGGTGTTTAACACGTGATCTTAACAGCTATATAATCACGTGACTTGGTAAAATAATCTACCTATTCAACCAAAAAAAGCTTGAGAATTGGGAACTAGTGATATAATTAGTTAGATTGTACAAATATCCTGCCTTAAATATGTATGACATACACTATTCTGATTTGTATGATCACTAAAATTTAATTAGTAAAATGAACAAAATCGGCCATGTGAAAAAAAAAAAAAGGTTTTTTGGTACGACATATTTTATATTTAAATGATCTGCAAAATTTTTAAATATAATGTTTTGGTTTCTACAATATTTATCTCACATTATCGTTACATATAATAAATATCCTTTAAAATTGTTCCGATTTTAAAAGTTTACTTTTTGAATCAAGAAATGCGTTTTCATTTATAAATAAGAATGAGTAATTTTGCACTTTTCTTAATTTTTTTTTCTCGGCAACAATGTAACACTCAAAAATTTACTATGTTGCCAAGAAAGGTTATGAATGTAACTATAATGTATTTTTAGAAAATAAAATCTTGTCTCTATAAATCATTTTGTTACCACAGTAATTATATTAAATTATTTCATTATAGTTTGATATACCGAAAATTAACGTTAAAATGATCTTTAGGTGATAATGAAACGAGTCCCATTTTATAAACTATCGATGTTTCAGAATAATAGAACTTCGAAAAGATTATCATAGAAGAAAGAAATGTGTCGGTCACGATATTTTAGTTTAAATATAATAATAATAATTATAACGAACATCTCCTCATAAAAATTATGATTAGTTTTTTTTTAAATAGAATTTTTTTTACAAGAAAAACTTGATATTAACTTGATTGCCAAGTTGCAAGGATTTTAGCCCCACAGCCATGTTACTGCAATGTTTACATATTTACTTACACAATGGAAATCCTCGGGGTAATCATTTTTATTAAAGGTAGTACCTTTTCAGCCATTAAAAAAGTAAATTATAAAAAAGGGGGTTCGATTAATTATATAAAAAGAAGAAAATTTTTCTTTCTCTCTTCTCTTTTTTTTTCTTTTACCCTTAGTTTTATATAAACATGTTATTATTAAGAGAAGTTATTTTAAATATTGTTGAATTTCTTAAAGATGATATAACGACATTACATTCATGTATTTTAGTTAATAGAGAATGGTGTAAAATTATCATTCCTATTTTATGGAATGATACATTTAAAAGAATTAGACCATTCAATAATAATGGACAGTCACTTGAAGGAAAAAAATTAATTTCCACTTATATCAAATCATTATCAGATGAATCAAGAAATTCACTGAAAAAATATGGAATTAAATTTTTAACTAAAGAAAAATCATTATTTAATTATTCGGAATTTTTACGAAGTTTAGATGCTTATTATTTGAAAGTTTATGTTAGATCATGGTTTTATTTTACGACAAAAGATGATATAGATATTGCGAAAAAAAATTATAAGACTGAACAAATTCAAATAATGTCAATTGTATTATTAGATCATTTCTTAGAACAATCACCGTGTTTAATTTCTTTGAAAATTTCAAGTTCAGATATAACTGAAGCAATCGTTAAAGCTTTACAAAATAATTCACAAGCGAGAAGTTGTTTATCAAATTTAAAAAGTCTTAAACAGCATCATAATGTACATCCAGTATCTACTAAATTATTTTCACAATTGGCTGAACTCTCGTGGAATATTCAAAATATAGATGTTGCTATACATATTGAAATATCAGAATTATCAACATTAATCTTTTTTCAAAGAAATTTAAAAAGATTAACAATTCGTAATAAAAACGTTATTTTTGGATCTCGAATCTGTAAAAATTATACTTTATCAAATAAGATTGATGATATAGTGCCTGCGATATTACATCAATCATCTTCAATGACTCAATTAAAATTGGAATCTATCAAATTTCCTTTAGAATTTCTTAATGAATTTAAAAATTTAACTGAATTAGAATTAAAATTATGTGGTTACAATCAAGAAGATTTAAATAATTTTACTCATATTTCATTAAATAATTTGGAAATATTTTTACTTGAAAGTAAATATCCTATTTATTTAAAACCGTTCGTTGATTTAATAAGAAATTCGGGTAAAAATTTAAAAAGATTTTTATTACATGGATGTCAAATTGAAGATCCTGAAAATGCTCAAAGTATAATAACTTCATTGACAAATTTTTCACCAAATTTAGTTTATTATGATGGTCCTATATTAGAAGATAATACTTTTGAATTAGAAACAATGTTGAATCAATGTACTCAATTACGTACTCTTTTATTACATCCTTCTATTCCAAGATGTTATTCTCCAATTCCTTCAATTAATTTTGATCCTTTATTTAATATTATTACTCATAACAAATCTCATAAAATAGAAAATTTAATTATAATTCATGCTTGGAAAATTTCGGAGAGTGCTTTATTAGATTTTTTTGAAACTCATAAGAAAAAGAATGTTGGTCCTATTCAATTTAATTATGAAAAAGATTGTACAGTATTTCCTGGTATTAGTACAATTTGTAGTAAATATAATGATTTTGGCGTTGGTTTAGATTGTAAAATTACTTATTATCCTAAATATTACTATCATTAAATTTATTTTGTTGTAAGTTAGTAATTAGAGAATTATTAAATAAATAAGATGACAATTTGATATGCCATTAGAATAATGCTTGTCGTATACGTAAACGCTATTAATCCCGTGATCCGATTCGCTATTACCGAATCACGATGTAGAGGAGGGGGAGGTTTCGTAAGGTATTTGATGATGATGATGTTGTTGGAGGGGGTTCATAAGGTATTTGATGATGGTGCAGTTTACTCTTTTAATCATATTTAAATTTCACAGTTCAAAGATCGATACTTATGCAGATAAATCAATTGTATTTTTTGTACAATTAAGAAAATATGATAAAGTAAATAAGTAAATTAAAAAAATAATTATATTAAAAAATTATATAAATATCTGAATTCTTTTACCTTTTATTTAGGAAAAGTTCATTTTTTTTATTCATCATTGGATTTGTTTGACCCATCTTTTATTGATAACTTCTATATCTTATATCACTTCAAAACGACTGTTACTCGTGTTGTCAAAGTTGTGTGAATATTAGTTTCACACAATATAAAATACACCGAGTGCCAGGTGGCTGTTCAGAGTAGTTGTGGAGTATCTTCCATGAGATATGTATTTTTTTCCATTGTCTCAATGCATCTTGTTTATGAACAAATTGTGTGGTTTCCCAAACCTTCTTGTAATATCGTATAGGTTCAAAATTACGCATTTAGGACGTACAATTTTTAGAAAATTATTGAACATTTCTAACAATTAAATAATATCAATATTAAATTATTTCTTTTGCTTTCTTGCAGTATGCGTGGGTTGTGTAATTTTGCATGCATTGAAATAATAAAGAATTGTAAAGTCATTGGTAGAACTTATTGTTCCAAATATCGTCATACATACTTTTATTTTCGGTAATCTAAGTATCTAACGCGTGAGAATCAATAAATATTTTAATGGGACGCACTGACAACCATTTTACCGACAGATATCTCACAGACAGAGGATTAGGGTCAGGATAAGTGGATTAGGATTTCAAATCTGTCACTATCGGTAAAATGCTCCTGTTGGTGAAATGATTGTGAAATGAACCGGGCTATTTAATCACCATTCTTCTTAACCTATGCTAAAAATCATCTATCCGTGGAATAGAAGCCGTTTTTACAAAACCTGGAAGATCTTCGTTCCTAATAGGACCGCTTCTATAAAGTAATATAAAGAATATTAACACCAGTATGAATTATTCTTAATAAATTACTGATCTGTAAGTGTAAAATTAATTGCTAATTGAGTTTGATAAGTATAATAATTACAGATTTAAATGCTTTCGGTGTCTTTGAAATTTACAGGAACATTATTGGTAATAAAGGAATTTCCAATGTCGACGTGTCAAATCTACGCTCCGAAGATAAAAAGAAATCATACGCATTGTACGCATTAACATATTTAACAATTATAATAATTCGCTTCTCAAAAATTCTGTTTATAAAATTTCTTTAAGGCACATGCGCTCGTCATGCGCTCGTCGACATCTTACAGACTTACACATTCTTAACTGGTTTAACCAATCAATCATGAAATTTAAATTTCCGGCATGATTTACATCTCGATCGGGTTTTTCGATTTTAACTAGATTGGCGCGTCCGTGTTCTTAATAGAATAAATTCAATAATTTTGTTAAACTGTTAAAACCAAATTCGTTCCTATAAAAAAAAAAAAAGAATTAAAGAACAGAAATAGAGTTGTAAAAAGTTAAAATGTTACAATAAGAGTAAAAATGAATGTGATTATTTAAATAATTTATTATATAACAAAAAAATTTTTTCTAACTAGAATGGTGTATTATGGAAAGAATTTATCTAACGATTGTTAATAATGGAAAATATTTTTTTTTTTTTTTTGAGAAAATGATTGAAATTATCTTATAGAATAGACAAAGAAAATGATGAAATTATTTTATAGAATAGACAGAAAATGATGAAATTATATTATAGAATAGACAAGAAAATGATGAAATTATTTTATAGAATAGACAAAGAAAATGATGAAATTATCTTATAGAATAGACAAAGAAAACGATGAAATTATCTCTATAGAATAGACAAAAAAATGACGAAATTATCTCTATAGAATTGGCAAAGAAAATGATGGTAGTTAAATAATAAAATAATAACGTACTTAAAATAATAAATTACTATTAGATTAACGAATACATAGTGAACGAAAAAAAAAAAATAATAAAAAATAATAGACCAAATTTTCAAAAATTACTTACTAATTTTGCAAAGTATTATAGATTTCGTTAGTAAACATATTAGTCATAAAATAAACTTAAAAAAGTCAAAAAAAAAAAAAAAAAAAAAAAAAAAAAAATTTAAAAAAAGATTAAAAAAAAATTTATAAAA
>JADRCO010001217.1:0-21260 GCA_021464525.1 Rhizophagus sp. LPA8_4_AMF | reverse complement strand
TTTGATATCTTGTCTACCTTTGACGCGAAATGTAACTAAGAAAACTAAAAAAAAAAGAAAAACACGTGTGGTAAAAAATAACTGATCAGCCAATCAGAATAGGGGGTGAGCAATAACGATCTCACCCCGGGGTGAGAAATAAATTTTCCCTTTAAAATATTTTTTATTAATTCAAATATAATAAAGAATTTGAAAGTGAAAAGGATGATGGTTATAATTTAGAAAAAAAGCATCATAAGAAAGAATAAATTTCAGTTGAAGAGATAATATAAAGACAGATATACTATGCTACAGGATTCCGCTTACTTATAATAAAAGTCATTGTAGGAAATTGACCCTTTACTAATAATTTTTACCTTACTTTAATTCTTAATTCTATTGGTTAATGAGTCTAAAAAGGAAAAAAATCATATTAACCTTCCTTTTTTAGATTTAATTTATCTATTTAAAGTAAGATCTTTACAAACTTTTGCATATAATTTTTACCTGGGTAATCTCTATTAGAAGTAAGCGGGTCCTTATGCTACTAATACAATTTTTATTAGTTGAGGACAAAGAGTAGTCAGAAGAAAAACATTCAATGAAGAATAACAAAGAGATACCACTTATAATACAACAATTCTCAGAATCTGATGAATCTTATTTAATGTTAAAATGTAGAAGTTAAATCTGGACAAAAAGTTAAAGAAATAATTTATTAGTATACAAGAAAGTTACATAAAGAATCATATTTACATTCTTTTATCATAAATGACACTGACAAAGATGTACTCTTGAAGGAAAAATGGAAAGAGATTTTCTTAATAAATGTTCAAAAAAAGCCAGAAGTTAAAGCCTACTGTTCAAATTGATTAAAAATATACACTTGATAATGTAAATGATTTGAGAAAATCTCTCTTACAGCCATTGTACTAGAAGAAGTGGAATTTAATAGAAATTTACATTATAATCTTGACTTTATCAGCTATGCATATCAAGGAATGCTTTCTTGTGGGAAATAGAGGATAATTTTACTTCAGACCAATCAAGGCTGAAAGGTTGGTACTAAAGTAATGTATGGAGCAGAATAATAGATCTGGCTTATCACAATATAAAGTTTGAGTTAATAAGGGTGAAGGTATGAGTTACGCCTCAAGTAACAGAAAGAATGATGGTAAGACAGATTCTGATCATAAGAAAATAGAGAGAAAGGGGATGGGAATTTTCAGAATAACAACAGATTGTATAAAGTTTAAAGCAGTAGAAACTGGTCACAAAAGGGATGGATCAAATACTACCCTTTTGTCATCCACGTCCCTTTTTCATTTTCATGTGCATTCCGGGAACAGAAATTTTTGTTGTAAAAAATCTATTTTTCACACCCCTCATTAAATGTCACGTGTATTAATTTTGACCGGCATTACATAATTTTGTCCAGAGGCTATGGCATTTAAATTTACTCTTAAATAAAATATTATATAATATGATCATATAATAAACTATAAAGAGGATTAACAATAGTGCTAACTTCTTGAGATAGCATTTATCTTTAGTATATTGATTTCTTTATTTTATTACAAAGAAATACATCATCAGTAACGACTACGTGAATCAATATAATAATTTCAGAAAGTAGTACAAATAGAAAACTGTAAAAAAACCGCCTGACGATATTTCTCTGGTGAGTATTATGGTTTCTTGAATAGCTAAAGCAAACAATTCGATTTGGGGACATGTAGTCATATGATCAAATACCAGTGTTCTTTATCAATAAATAAATATTTATACTATAATACATTGTTGCATGATTGATTATAAAATTTTTGCGGGAAGATAAAGAATTTTTTTATACTAATTAAAAGTTGATAATAACGCGTAAATGTCATTTTTTAATTTTCAAAGAAAAATCTACATGAGGAACACCTTGAGACAGACTACCCATGCTCAAAATATCAATATCTATTAAAAAAAAAAAAATTTATACATAATTTCTTCATTCCACAAAGATCTTACAAATGACTTACCGGGTGAAAAGTATTCGACTATATTCTCTTCAGAAATTCCACCACTTGATTCAATCAAAAAAGTTCTTTTTTCTGCCCATCTCTGTTTCAATGCTTTAGCAGTTTGTTTTAAACTATCGCCTTTCATATTATCCAACATAATAATATCGGCACCAGCTTCAATGGCTTCATCAGCTTCTTGTTCACTAAGACATTCTACTTCTATTTTTAGCGAAAATCCTATTTTTCTTGCACGTTCAAAAGCCTTTTTTATAGAACCCTGACTCCAAATATGATTATCTTTTAACATTATCATCGATGACAAATCCATTCGATGAGTATCAGCTCCTCCAACAAGCATTCCATATTTTTCAACAATTCGAAACCCTTTTAAATTTATTACATAAGTAATTTAAATATACATAAATACATTTATGTACATAATTTGACTAACTTTCTAAAAAAACATTACCGGGAGTTGTTTTTCTTGTCCCAGCAATTACACCTCGAAAATCACATTTTTCCTTTAATTTAATACACTTCTTACTCCTACATGGAATAACTTATCAATTATATAAATAAATATTCACTTTTATTTCCTAAATAATGATATACCTAGTAGCAATACCACTACAACGAGCCAAAATATTTAATGCAGTACGTTCTCCCAATAAAATGTTGCATGCCTTACCATAAACACGTGCAACTTCTTTTATTGGTTCAAATTCCTCTCCTTCTTTTAAATTCCATTCAACTCTATCCAATTAAAAAAAGTAAATTAGAATTTATAATTAGAAAAGAATCAACATTTACATAATCAAACTTAAAAACCTGCATTCCAATTGGTTGAAAACTTCTTCAAAGAATGGTACACCAGCCACAACTCCCTATATACTTACTATATAAGCCATAATATGAACCAAAAAAAAAAACTAAAAAAAAAATATTACCGCGGATTTTCCGTATAATATAGCAACTTCTTGAGTTTCTCCCACAACAAATCCTCCATAATCAAATGACGGTACATCTTCTTTCAACCAATTACTAATTTCTTGCTTATATGATGGTGATAACAAATGAGCATAAATTGAATTGAATTCAGACATTTTTTTTTAAAAAAAAAGATCGGAAAGAATTTTAAAAAAAAGATCGACAATCTCCGTTTTTTATATTTCTGTGCCACGAGTTGTAGCACTATAAATTAATCATCATGTGTATGCACTTAATCTCAACTCTTTAATATGGACAATATGGACTTAAGTGCATCTGAAGAAAAACAAATTAGTTATCTTAATTCTATCCTTCAAAAAGTGAATTCTGCAGAAGATAATTTTAGTGAAACATTTATTAAATCGAGAGATTACATTAATCTTTTATCGCAATTTGGTAGTAGTGAGTCTCGTAAAATAATTTCGTTATCATTATTAATATTGACAAAATTATTGGAAAAAAATAAGATAAAAAAAGAATTAAAAGAAATTACAAAAAAACAAATAGTAAAATGGATAAGTGATTCGACAAAACAACAAGAGAAATTAAATGGCATTAAAGCATTATCAGCCATATTTAATTTAGGAGAAAATGATATAGGAAAAAGTTGTCTAGAAAAGGATAGTAATGATGAAGGAGGAATATTAACAGATTTAATGGAATTTGCAGAATTTGATAAGGAAGAAGTAAGAGAATCAATTATAGAAATGTTATCAATAGCATGTTCGCAGGAACAATGTAGAAAGTTAATTAAATTAAATTGCCAAGAATATTTAAGCAAATTAATGAAAAGTAAAAATTTAAAAATAAAAAGTTTAGCTGCCGTTACACTAACGAAATTAATGTTGGATGATAAATTAATTTTACCAGGGGAAGGAAATCAAGAAAGGAAGAAAATTGTTAGCGAAGAGGAAGATGAAAATGAGTTAGCAGGATTATTTCAGAATTTAGTGTTAAATGAAGGATCAGAAATTGATGTTAGAGCTAACGCTATTGAAGGGTTAGCTTACGCAAGTTTAAAACCTACGGTTAAAGAAATGATCGCATATCATCCCAATTTACTTAAAGAAATTTTTAAGTTAGTTAAAGAACAAGAAAAATTGAATAATAATTTATTATATGGAGTAGCTGTAATATTATCGAACATTACGTCATATAGGAAAAAATTAAGCGAAAATGAACGACAAATATTAAAATTGAAGAAAATTGCCGATGGCGAAAGTAGTTTCGAAATAAACCCTTTGGATGAAGACGAATATGTTGAAAATCGAATAAAACAAATAATGAAATTAGGAGTAAATCAAACATTAAATTTATTATCAAAAAATCAAAGTCAAATTATACGTCAATTAGTTTCAAATATTTTTTTAAATTTAGTGACAGATCAGACAAATCGTGGTATTATCGTACAACAAGGTGGAGTTAAAGTTTTAATTCCTTTAGTCATCAAAGAAGGTAATACAAAAGAAGGGAGAGTTTTTGCAACTCAAGCTTTAGCTAAGATTGCTATTACAATGGACCCAAGTTTGGTATTTAGAGGTGAACGATCTTCAGATCTTGTTCGTCCTTTACTCAATTTATGTCAAGGAGAAAATGAATTATGTCAATTTGAATCTTTGATGGCATTAACCAATTTAAGTAGCGTGGATAATGATATTAGAATGCGTATTTATGATTTAAAAGGGATTCCGATTATTGAAAATTTACAATTCTCTGATAATACTTTGGTTCGTAGAGCGGCAACAGAATGTTTATGTAATATGATGTTTTGTGATCCTGTTTATGAATTATATAGTGATCCTCAATCATCAATTAATAAAATTACCATTCTCGTTACCTTTTCTGATACTGATGATTTTGAAACGAGAAGAGCCGCTTCGGGTACTTTGGCAATTCTCTCAACTAATCCCAGTGTATGTAAGATGATCCTGGATAGACCAAAGGGAATTCAAGTTCTTAAAGATTTATTAAATGAAAATTCTCCTGAAATTCAGCATAGAGCAATCGAATGTTTGAAAAATATCGCTAGTATTGATAAAGATAAAGCGGAATTATTGGTTAAAGCCGATTTACACAAACGTATGTTGGAATTGGTGAAAGAAGGGAAGGTGGAATCCGTAATAGTCACGTGTGCTGAAACATTAAAAATTTTTGCTAATCATGGTTTATTAAAAATTTGAATTTATCTATCAAATTAAAATTAAAAATAATTCATTATTGATTTAAAAAAATTGCACTATTTGTCAATTTTTTTTTTAATTTTATTAGTCATCCTATGATATCATTCATACAGTATATGACCTTACGCGATTCCGTGATAGTTACATTAGTTTTTACCTTTTTTGTTTCCAAAATATAAAAATAAATTCATCATATATTAGTGCATTAATAAAATTGCACAGTTAGCGGCACATCATATCTGTTTGGTGCTTATTCTACAGAATTGGCGGATAAACTTAGAATTTAATTCTGTAGAAGTAAATACTATCGGAAGCGCAGCAAATAGCGGATCTATCTTAGTGGTCCTTTCAAGCAGGTGAAATAAAAATTTAACATAAAGATTAATGCAAAAAGATAACTTCAAATAAAATTTTCTCTTAATTTTAGGATGTGTTTGGTGTCTTCCTTTATGATGTTCCTTGTGTTACTCTAACATACAATGGCTTTGCTTCCTTCACCATCATTCTTGATTTGTACTCTTTATTTATTTTTTGTGGGATTTGCGTCTGTAGTTGGTATACAAATCTCTTTTTTATGTCGATCGGGTATAAGATTATTCTTTAATAATCAATTGACATATTTAGGACTTACAACCGTTGTAAGCAATGTGTGCACAAAGTTAATTTTTTATTAAGACGAGAAATCTTGAAATAAAATCAGCGCATCGCGAAGTTGCGTTAAGTGCAACATTAGGCTTTTATGGTCTTTCTTCGTTCCCTTTTTCGCGAATCAATATACGGTATATAGATGAAACGTTGATCATTCTTTAGTTTTCCTGGCAATTGTAACAGGTTTAGGTCAATTCATTGGGAGTTGGCTTCTTGACGTAGTTTTACCGCCACCATCAGTACAACGTGAAGAAATTGTTGCGAAAGTTAGAGCTACAGAAGCATATTTATTATCAGAAGCAAGAGTTAATGACATTGCCCTTCAACATCATGAAGAAAATGATATAGGTGGATGTGACCTAGCTCAAGATATTAATGCAAGATTATTATTTCTTATATTATTCTTCATTAGTGGTATTTAATGTATATCAAACTGTTATTAAATTTTTATGTTCATCGCTACATAATCACCATCCGCTTATATCATCCGATAAATACCATTACACAAACATACACATTTCCTTATTTTTGATATTTTCTCGTTTTGTTAAGATTGTCTGTTGAATTTTTTTCGGATGTATTTAGTATTCAAAGGTTATGGTTTCTTGCTCTGTCAGGACTAATGTTATTTGCAGTTCAAAAGTTAGCAAGTTTAGAGCGAAGAATTTATGTGTATTAATTGGATTAGGGTTTGATATTGCTCCAACTGAATGGTTTGGCGCGACAAGATTTGATTCTAATTGGTAAGTATATACTAAATTGATCATTTCATTTTACCATGTATTAATTAAATTAACTTGACGCGCCCTTTATATTTTTAGGGAATTTATATCTTGTGTAAGTTGATCATCTGTTTTTATACTACTCTCGTACTAATTCATCTTTCTTAAAATTAATACATATAAAGGCACCAGAACATTTGGTGGTCAGTTATTCAGTCTTATATTTGGTATAAATTACAATTATTACCGAAAACATGGAAAATAATGTCTTAAGGCATTATGCTATAATAATTTGTCTCGGTCTATTGTGGTGGAAGATTAAGAAAGATTGAGTAGTATTCTGATAGATGGTGCCAGAGAAATGCTGAATGTCAAATTTGATGAGGACAAACGCCTTCACCTCAATTCATAATAAGAAACGACCTAATCGTCATTATTCACTACTATTATGAACATCACACGTGCTTATACTCTCAAACATAGATAGTTTAGAAATTTGTTTGAAATATTGAATAGATGAATGAATATTAGTTAATTTATGCAATAAACTCTGCATTTTATTATTAGAGATTGCATATGGAAAACGGATTCTTTATAATGGATTTAAAATTTTTAACTAATATAAGAATTTTTTTCAAGGATAAACTAAAAATACTTAATTAATAAAATTTCTAACTATTTGGCATTGAAGTGTAAGTATGTGGTGGATTTGTCCTCTATCCCATCGTCAGATCATAATTTAAAAATTAATCTGTTAATTAGTAATTTCTTTAAAAAAATTTACAGTATTAAAAAAAAAAGACTTACTCTCCACCATCTTTCTATATAAGGCTTTGTAAGAGCTATTAGAAGTAATCCACTTGTTATAATAATATAGAAATATACAATAACTTCATCCTTGTAAGAATCTCGTTCTATAAAGAATAGCGAAATAAATCATCAAGGACAAACCCAAATCTTAGAAAAAAATTACACTTACGAAAACATGTAGGAATTTCACAATCTTCTTTTGAAGTATTTTCTTTACAAAAAGCTAAATTACAATCAGAACATGCTTGATTTATTCTTAAAGGAACAATTGTTGAATTTTGATCACAAACGCATTTACAAAATGATCTAACATCTGCTGTTTGAACTACTGATGGTATAGCAAAAATAGTTAAACATAATATTAAAAAAAAATAATGAAATAAAACAAAAATCCTTAAATTTAATGGCATGTTTCTAAAAAAATTTTAAAAATAATGCTTTCGAATTTTTTTGACAAATAACGCACGCGTTACACGTGCTGTTGAACTAAGGACTCGGATAATACGCCCGTACAATTTGTAAGTTTCCCGGTGATCAAACCGACTAAGCCACGAATATAAAAGTCGTCATTCAGGTTTTTAATTTTTCTTTATTTGATTGCTGGTAAACAATCATTTTATTTCTTATAACTTGATTATAATTCATTTATGAAAGATATTTATATATTTATGTATTATTTTAATCTTTTTTTTTCAATAACAGTCGAAATAACATGTCTTCAAACTTTGCAAAAATAATCATTGATCCACTTCCTGGAACCGATGAATATGAATCGGGTCTAAAGATCTTCTTAAGAATTTGTAGATATTTAAATCCGTATAATCTTCTCAAATTGTCATGTGTATGTAAAAAATTTAATGCATTATTGTGTTCAGAAAGATATTCTATTTCGTGCTTGTGGAAACAATCTCGGATGGACTTTACGCCATTTGGAAGTATGAAATGTCCCGAAGACATGTCAAATCGGGATTTTACCAAGCTTTTGTGTATCGAAAACGGATGCCAAAATTGCTGGAATAAAAATGTTAGAATCTGCATTTATTGGATTCCAAGAGTTCGGTTATGTGAATCTTGTTTACTTTTGCTAGTCATCTCCAAAAAAGAACTGGAACAAAAATGGATAGTTCCTCCTGAACTGATTAATGTAATTCCACCGGTATTTCATGAAGATCCTTGGAATGAGGGTAATTCTTGGGATGAAAGTAAAAAAAGTTATTGGATACCTCATGTATATGAAATTCAATCTGAATATTGCACTTTGAAGTCAAACGATGAAAAAAGTTTTTTGCTGACAGAAAGAAAACGTAAATTAAAAGAATTCATGAATTTTAGTCGTATACAACATGAACTTACCCTGAGTTGTATCATAACAAGCTGAAAGCAAGATTACTATCACTATTGTAGATAAACCGAAGAAATGTATCTGATTTAAATTGTCTTTATTGGTCTTCTATATATAGTATAGTTTTATATCATAAGGTGGCGATCTCTAATTTAATTGTGCAACAAGAGCCGAATTTTCAGTGTAACCTGTCAATTTAGTAAAATATAAATGCTTTAGATGCATGCTTCCGTTATTATATATATTTTTTTTTCTTTTTCTAAAATTAAAAAAGTGAAATAATGACTTTATTAAATTTTTCAAATCGCCCGTCAAAATATTATTTATTATTGATAATTATTTTATTTCATTTAATCATCATTGGAATAAATGCATCATCATCAGATAAAACGAATCAAGCTGATTCATCAAAAACACAATCAACAGCATCACGAAATCCGACAGAAACGGCTTCTCTGTGGAGTATTTTTAAAAATATTTTTACTAAAAAACAACCCGATCCTAATAAATTTGGCAAATTTGAAATTGATAAAAATATTAATGAAACAAAAAATATACTTGTTGGATCATTTATTGGAGGTAAACAATACAAACACTTGAGTATGTTGCTGTTCGATTATTCTGTTTTTAAATGTTTGTTTCGTGTAGGGTTAAGTCATCTTAGGCCATCATTGGAAATTTGTAAGATTTTGATAGAGCGCGGATATAAGGTAAAATTATTCTCTGGTTTATAAATAGCATTGACAAACTTTACATTATTCTTTTTTTTCAAATTATGCAGGTAGCTTTAGTTGCACCAGGAAATTTTACATTACCCACAAATTATCCATCAATAAAACAATATTCCACCGGTCCGGAATATAATACAAAAGAATTATTACACATATATAAAGCTATATATGAAAAGCCATACGATTATAATTCATTTTTCTTGGAAAAAGATGAAGCGGATAAACAATATTTAGAAAGATTTGAAGTTTATAAACGATCTACGATAGATTTTAAACCAGATTTATTTTTATGTGATTTATTAAATAACGAAGCTTGTTTTGATATTGCATGGAAATTTAAAATACCAGCCGTTGGTGTTAGCAGTTCATTAAGCAGTAAGTAATTTTTTAAGCTTTTTTTTATAAAAAAGAAAGAGAGAGAGAAACTTGCAACTATTTCTTTAAACGAAAACGTTTTATTTTAGGACGAACATTTGCACCGTACAAATCAGATCCAATTTATGGATGTCATTCAAATATGGAAAAAGGATCGTTTATCGAGAGATTTAAATGTTTAATCATACAGCCCGCCAGATTTCTTTATGAATCTAGACAGAGAATTATTTTTTTAAATGAAAAAAGACTTTCGGTTGGTGTATCTCCTATAACTAGTTCTTTAGAAAGAATTAAAAATTCTTTATTCTTGGCTGATACTTTCTTTGGTTTTGAGGTACGAAATTTCAAAAAAGGAAGGGGGAAATTTGAATGTTAATTCGATAACAAGTGCATTAATTGATAGAAAATATTATATATACATATTTTTTATAGATTCCACATCCGGTACCTCCACTTTATCAAGTAAGCGCTTCTTTCTTAAGTATATCATTAATACTTCATTTCAAGTTTTTAATGCATTTCCAAATGAAAATTTAATTAGGAAATTGGGCCAGTGATGCAAGAATCATACCCGCCATTAACATCAAAACTTTCATCATTCTTATCATTACATCAAAGAATTATGTATGTATCATTCGGCATGCAAGCTTTCACGACACCGGAAAACTATGCAATATTGTTAAAATCATTTTTAGAAGTTATAGATAGAAATATTATAGATGGAATTGTTTGGTCATTGTCAGGTCTTGAAAATTTTCCAACGCTGTCAGATGACACACAATTAGAAACATCAGAAATTCTTAATAATCGTTATACGCATATTTATGTTACTACATCTTCATCATTAGAAGAATTAACACCGCAAGTATCCATATTAAATCATTCAAATACAAAAATATTTTTAACACATGGAGGAGTAGCAAGTTGTCATGAATCATTATATGTAGGCAAACCTATGTTAATATTACCATTAGCTTCAGATAAATTTTCTAATGCTGAAAAATTAGAAGAACAAGGTGTTGCACTTAAATTGGATAAAATGAATTTACACGTAGATGATATTGTAAGAAAAATCGAATTTTTACAATTAGATTCCAGAGTTAAAATTAATCTAAAAAGAATGCAGATATTAACAAAAATTAATAGTAAAAGAAAATATAGAGCTGCCGATTTAATTGAATTTGTTATGAAAGCTTCTCAATTAAATCCAAACAATAACGATGTGAAAGAAAGTGTTGTTGATAATAGATATAAGAAAGAAGAAAAAGAATCTCCAGAAAAAGTAAGTAATGAAACTAGTTCCGAATCTATTGAACCTGTAATAGAAGATATATATGAATGGTTATTAAAAGAATGGATTACACCTGATTCGAGAATGGGATTTATTAGAGGAAAATATTTAGATGTTTACGGAGTTGTATTAATTTTATTAATTAGTATAATTGGGTCCATAATTTGGACTGGTTGGTCGTTAGTTAGTTTTATTGTTAATAGTATAGCTTCTTTATTTGAAGGAAAATTAAAATCTGATTAAGAAGTAAATCAGAAATTATTATTCGTAATTTATCATTTATTAAATTTATTTTTAGAGTAATAAATTTTTCTTTTTAAAAGAATTCCCAATTCTATGAAATTTACGTAGTAGTTGCGGATTTACCGCTCATCCACAAAAAACAATTATAAAATAATAATATTCACGCGATTTTAAATCGCTAAATAAGTAGATAAATATAGATTTTTTTATTTCTCAAAACCAAAATCGAAATAGTGTATTTGAATAAACAAGAAAAAAATGTTTGTAACTACGAACCTCGCAATAGCAAGTTCAAATACTTTCTCTAAACAAGGAGATTAAGCTAAACTTCTTCCAAATTATTACAAGCAAGAAATGTCTAATTCGCATATTGATTCTCTTGACCAATTAAATAACCGACAACAACTCGAATCTTTTCGACCTAAAAAACGAAAACACTTTAGTTAAAGAATATCTCTAATTTTCTTCCACATCATCATATGATGCATTACTGTCACCAAATTGTAATGAAAGTAATTTTATTTGAAACTGGCTTGGCTAAAAATATTGACTGTTGACGTTGTGAAAAGGAGATGGGTATTTTTAATTCATATTTGCATATCACCATTATTAAATAATAATTAACAATATATAAATATAAATGTATTATATATAAAATGTATTACAAAACTGTAATATTATTATATAAATCAACATCGTGGTGTACACATGAACAGTCAGATTGCCAGATTATCCGGATATCTGACGAATCGTGAATTTTTTTGTTTTTTATCTAGGATGCCAGACTTTAGGGTATTAAATGTTTTAAGAAATAAATTTTTTATTTTTAATTAAAAGTTCAAGGAATGGTTAGTAAAGGCCAAAACTAATCCATTTAAGAGTAAGAAAAGAAACTAAAAGGTGATGAAAGTAAAAAAAACAAGGGTATAGAAGGAGCTTAAGATAAAGTAATGTTTTTTCTCTGTTAATTATATTGCTTTCAGAAACATTTTACTAACATTTCTTTCTATTCGTTTTAGTGATAGCTTATGCAAACACAAAAGCAGAACAAAACTATTCACTGAGCAAAAATGTTTAACAGTAATGAAGTTCTAATATTCAAATATATAACATACGAGATCATTCCAAGCCAATCAATCATATTTGAAACCTTTCCCAAACTTTAATTACTCAGGCGTCAGCCCACTTTGTGATCGCATGATTACTGCAGATGCATAGATTGATAGATACTGTACATGCTGCTGCATCACGTGGTATTGCTGAAATATATAAAAAAATTCTTAGCGAACAAAATTATCCTCCTCTCTTTTTTTTATAAAAATATCTTAAATATTTTTATATTGAGTTTAAAATTTCAAATTTCATCGAAAAAAAAGTGTAATAAATTCTTCTCAGATGCAATAATATCAAGGATGAGTGCAACCCAAGTTGACGCACCAATTTTAGATTCAAAGATAACTCTTGATCATTCTATGATTTACACACTTCAAGACATGATTGTTAGGATTAGACCACAAAAAATGATGTTGCTTAAAACCACACATGTTCCATGGTATCTTGAGAGGTAATTATTATATTATTTCTTTGGAATTTTATTTATTTCAAACCTTTTCGTTTTATCAAAGTTCTTAATTGTTGTAATTATAAAGATTCAACCAAGGCAGATTAATATGTCATTCATCCTTACTTAATCTTGATTGTATTATAAATATCTTGGAGTTCCTTGACAATGATCCTGCTACTTTATTTGCCTGTGCATTAGTTAATAGAGAATGGTGTAAAATTGCAATGAGCATCTTATGGCGTGATTCTTGGAGATACAAAAAAAGCTTTCAATTACCAGGTAATGAAAAAATTCAAATGATTTCAATATTTCTTGAATCATTACCACAATATCATTTAAATACAATTGAAAGGAAGATTGGCATCCTTATAGTGCCTAGAAAAACATTATTCAATTATGCCAAATTTGTAAGACATATAAGAATTCGCAGCTTGGAATGGCATTTAACAAAGTGGGTTCAACACAATGCAGGATATTATATCAGTGAAGAGAGTCCGGACTTACGAAAGAAAGTTACAATTATCAGTCAAATATTATTAGAACATATTCTTAGATCAACACCAACAATATATGGGTTAAACGTCAATAGCGAAAGTTATACTTCAGGATCTTTAACATCTGCTATAAGAAATGTACCTAGTGCAAAAATTTCTTTAGCTAATGTCAAAATCTTTACATTTGGTAAAATATGGACAACAATGCCAAGATTATTTGAAATTCTTTCAACAATTTGTTATAAAATTAATACATTGGAAATATGTCCATCTCAGGATATTAAACATACAGCTAGATTAATTAGTAATCAAATCAATATAAAATCGCTCACACTTGTTGATACACCTTCTATAAGACTAAATCGGCATGAAACAAAAAATGAATATACTTGGGATAATGAAATATTTAGTGCGTTATTATATAAGGCTAAAACTGTAATTCGACTTACGTTAAAAAACATTCATTTATCATCTCTAAAGGAATTGAATTACTTTGAAAATCTAGAAGAATTGTATATTACGAATTATGTGGGAGATATTTCTCAAAAAAACTTTCAAGACTTATCAGAGGTTTCCTTAAAAAAGCTAAAAAAATTTTTTATTATTTCTTTATTTTCAGAAACTTATTTGAAAAATCTTTGCAAATTTATAAAAAATTCCAAAGAATTAACGCATCTTAAAATTCAAGGGTGTAAATTGCATGACCCTGATTATTCAATGACATGGATAAACTCTCTAGCTAGAAATAATAGAAAACTTGTTTCTTATGAAGGACCTATTGGATCAAATGATGTAGTAGCATTATGGATATTTTTAGATTCTTGTAAAAGACTTCAGAAATTACATTTTCAATGCAACAACTATAATTCTTTCACTTCAAATAAAGACTTGAAAAGTTTTGATAATATACTAAGAGAACTTACAAGAAAACAACCTGTAGCTTTGAGAAAACTAATAATAGGTAAAGGCTGGACTGTTTCTTGTAAAGGAGTTGAAAATTTCATAAAATGTCGGAAGAATTTGTTTGTGCCAATTAGATTTGAATGGGATCCACATACGGTAATTATTGGGAATATAAATGAATTAACTAAAAGATATTGCGGAGTAATTAATAAGGTCCATAAAAATTAACCCAATTCTTAACTAGAATCAAATCATCATTTTCAGTTATGTATTTTTTCCTTTAACATGTAAAATTATATATATAAAATAATAAATTAAGAAGTTAAATAACCATTTACTGTTCAGTTATTTTTTGCAAAAGTTTTCAAATATTTGAGAAAAATGTGAAAAAGTGGATAGTTGCAACATAATCTACCCTATAAGTAAATAGTGATAACACAAAAGCATATGTTATGAAGGGATTTTGCAGAAGATTGTTCAGACGTTCAGTGTCATATGAACGTTATAAACCTCATGATATACTTCAGTGTCACGCAAAATATATCTGCTAACATATATTTTTAATTTAGCTAGTAATTGAATAGTTAACCTATTTCGTGTATGAGTAATTTGTTTTTAGTAATCGAAAAGAAGGAACTGATATTGATATTACAATTAAATAATCACATGCCATTTTTGCCAACACTGCAAACTCAGTTGTATGAATTTTCTACCAGTCTAAAGGCATTACATTATCACTAGAAAGATGAAAATCAAAATAAATATCTAATTCATTCATAACTATTGGTTGCTGAATGCTGAATTTCAATAGGCATGAATAAATCCTGAAAATATTTTCATATTTCATTTGTTGGCAAACTAGTAAGTTGATGTTGTGGAGAAAGATTTTGAAAAGGAGGAGGTGGTGGTGATGGTAATGTTTTACCATAATTTGCCATTACCTTTTGAATTGGCTGAATTGACTGAATTGGCTGTAATATATCCTTTCATATCATATTTTTATAAGATATGTTCTTGTATCTATAATCAAAAAATACTAGAATATGAAGTGATTTATCAAACTGCTTAAAATAATTGTTAAAAATATATTTCATTTAATTACTACTTGAGTTTTATAAATTATAATTATCACTTTAAAGCTTTCTAAAGATAGCCCTAAAATCAATTGATTTGACAAAAATCTGAAATCCAAAATTCTGTCAAAATTATAATTTCAGCTAAATTCATAAATCTGATCAATTAATTTATAATTTTAGATGAATCTGGTAATTCCAGCTGAAAATCATAATTCTAGCCAAAACAAATATATTGATTATATCCTTTTTTGATAATAGCCATTCCACAAAAATCAATTTTGGTAGGAACAAATTTGGGATTATACTTGGCATCTATATTAATATAGAATATAAAACAAGAAAAGTTTTTATTTTTTTTACAGATAATTAAATTTAAAATTATGTCTAAAATTTATAGTAAATATATTATTTGTAATCAAGATTTTATATAGATTTTATTTTAAAAAAATTATTAGTAAAATTGTTAGATATTTGAATATGAAATATGACCACTGAGACGAATCCAACAAGTATAAGATTGTAAAAATCCAATCACTGAATAGCTTAAATATATAGGCATATAGAATAAGAAATTTTGAAAATATTCCTGTAATATGCAATTTTAGCCAGAATTTACATATAAATTTTATGCAAACTCAAATGTGAGTTGTATAAGAGATGTTCAGGGTCCTATCTATGGTATCATCTCAAACAATCACAAAAAACAGGTATTCTTTCATCAAATAATGAAGTTGAAGAAATTTCTGAAGATTATGATTTAGAAATTTCTGATAGGTAAAGTTTAGATTTGTTATCCATTTGAATTTTCAATAAAATCGTAATTTACAGTTACAAATAAGTATTTGAAACAAAAAATTGTGAAATATATATTCTTTGCAGAATTGATATTTCATTCATAAAATTTATTTTAATTTTATATATAGCAATAGATTCATTATACATAAATTACACTTTGGATATCTATTATCCAGATATCCATTAAATATTAATTTTTAAATCAATTACTACATTATTATAAAAATAAATTTTTAAAATTCTGTCATTATAGACAATCATTGGCTTAATGACTATTTGCTAAACCATTTAAATTTGCGAATCCCTATCTATAAATCTGGATGATCATCCAAATTATTAATATCTGTTCAAACAACAGATCTAAACTCTACTGATAGGTATGATATAACAAAATATATATATAAATTATTACAATTTTATTAATGTAAATTATTGTACATGTTAAATTTCTAATCTAGATAAAAAAATTAAAGAACTCAATATACTAATTGTTTAGCTTCCAAAAAGTAATCTTTATTCATATAAGTATCTTCATATAGATGATAAAATACCAGAAGGAGTACTTACTGATCATGAAATAATTAATATTATATTAAATACAGATAAAGAAGAGGATCTTTTAGTAGATGAAGATGAATTTTTATCTGTATTGAAAAAAGTTAATTTAGCAGAAGTAGTAAAAGTAGATGATGTTGCAAATAAAATAATGAGATTTTTATATGAGCAAAAGCCAGAATTTAGTAAAATAAACAATGAATTAAAAGTTTTAAAAGTATTACATAAATGAAATAAATTACTAATTATGGAAAATTTGAAATAAGCTGATATTTATAATTACTTTTACAATAATACTAAATAATAAATTCTTGTATATAATATATTTATATATAATATAATAATAATAAATAAATAATTGTAAAATAGTGTATTTTTATTGGATAATTTTATAAATTAAACAGTTTAGTATAAAAATGAAAGTATTATATAGCAAACTTATTTTATACTAAACTAAATCTTCTGAAACAGAAGGTTTATTATATTTAGAGTTAACTGTATTTGGTTTTGTTAACTTATAGATAAAAGATTGGCTTTATATGTTAAATTTAAGACAAGTATTCTAATAAAAATAGGGAAGTATACAAATATGTATTTGAATGTAAACATGCTTGAAAATTTCAGTTAAAGAAAATAGCACTTAACCCTTCAAAATAATGTAATAGAGAATTAGTTAAGACAGATTGCACTTGTTTTATCAATATATATTAGATGTTTCAATCATCAGGACTAACTATTATTAAAATAAATTTTACATATTATAGTCATTCACTCAATTCTGAAACTATTAAATTTGCTAATGTATACAAATAACTTCCTTAAAATATTATGAATAAGATTGAATTTTATGCGAATACAATTTGTAAAATTGATTAATATTTTGAAACAATTACTTTATATTGGTGAATTTAAAGATGAATTGTTTTAGATAAAAATCTAGTTAATGCTATTTAGTATTTTTAAAAAGGAGATACAAAAAATTCTAAATAAAATCCTGAAAATAATGCATTAAATCTTCTAAAAAAATTGCAAGAACTTAAAAAAAATGATTCCATATGATTTATATTTATCATTGTATTAAAAATTGATTTATCATTTATTTTGAATAATTTCATATCAATAAACTTTTTATTTAAAATATCATGATATTATTTTAACAGACAATATAGTTTAAACTAATAAGTTTTGAATGTTATTATACTTATTTGTAGGAGTTAATGCACATCATCAATCAAGATTAATAGCTCAAACATTAATATCTGATAAGACAATATCATTCTATATGTGGATTCTTAAAAATCTTTTAAAAATAGTAAATAATTTACAACCATTAACAATTTATTCAGATGTAATACTGGATTAGGTCTAGCAATTAAAACTATTTTCCATTTACTCAATATTTGCACTACATATTCATATTATTCAAAATATTAAGAAACATTTTATACAGCCACTTGGTTTTAAATTTACAGAATTTCAAACAAAATTTTTTTTCTGTTATAATACTCTATTTGAAACAATCTTTGAAGTACAATTTGAAGTATTATATATAAATTTTTCAGAAGCTTCATCATATTTAAGAACTGTATTATATTTAATTAAGTACCAATCAATGGGCTAAATATTTTACATTTTAGATACATTAATTAATATTGATTAAAATATTACTAGATCAAATAAATAATTAGTTAGAATTAAGTAAAGGTAAGTTGGTTTAAGATTAGTTAAAGATAAACTGGTTTAAGATTAGTTAGGGTTAGGATTAAGGTAAGTTAATTTAGGATTAGTTAGAGTTAAGAGTAGGATAAGTTAAATTTAGGATTAGTTAAAATTAGGATTAGAATTATATATGAAGTTGAAATTAGGTTAATTTTAATCTTTAGAATAGTTAAAATAATCTAAATTACTTTGACTTTATCTTCCTAAAAGTAAAATAGTCAAATTAGATATTGAATAATTATTTATAATTATTAAAATTTAATAATAAATGTATTAAAGATATCTTAGCATTTAGTGATCAGAATCTAATGACTTATAGTCATTTGAAAACTCTACTTATAGTAAATCAAATGGCTATATGATTATATTCATAGTATCAGTATTGATCATTCTATTCTTACTTAAAGATTTGAACATTTAGTTTACAATCTCAGTATCTAGTGATTGGATTTCAATAACTTTAGTACCAGTCAGCATTTGATTCGTCTTATTAAAAGGATTTGAATGATATATATTTCATACTTATATTAGTTATTTTACAGTTAAAGGTTATAAAATCTTGCTTAAAGGTCTAGTTAAGTACCTTTACATCAGGATTACCTATTATAATAGACAGTTCCCTCTATATATCTCCAGCCTAAAACTGTTATAGGTCAAGTTCCAAGAAGGCACTTACTCTTCTACTTATCTTTTACCTATATTTATTTTACTTGAATAAATACAGTACAGAGAACTTTTAATGATATAAAAACACTATTTAGATACCTTTCTAAATTCTAACTACTATATTAAGTATTAAGACTTACTCAAAAACTACTATAATTTATAATTACTTAGCATTGATAGTATAGTTGTAGGATCGGGAAATCTTATAATAAAGGTTACTGTAGCATCTGACAACACTAGTAAAGTACATTAAATTTTCAATATAAACAATTTTTAATGAAGCCAGAATGTGCAGACTAGCTTTATAATCTTAAGTTTAGAGTTAAATGTGTCTTTTTATACACTTAATGTGGACTACTATATATCCTGTGTAACACAAAAGGGTGGTTCGCATAATTAATAAATTTTTTAAAAAGTGGTTCGCATTATTATAAAATTTTTTTCGGAAAATTTAATGATCTCAGTTAATATTGATTTTACAAGAACAATTTATGATTCATTTTATTCTTCAGACTTTTCTGAATAAACATTACAGATTTATAAATTAATTACTTAAGCAAAATTATTATTAATTTAAGCAAACCCATCATTTTACTATGTAACAGTAACCTTTATTATAAGATTTCCCAGTCCTATAGTTGTGTATTCTTTAGTAATATATTAGCTAGTGACTATCAGAATAGAAAGACCAGCAGAAAGTCTAGACTAATCACCTTAAAATAGTATTTGCACACCAGAAATTACTAACCAAGGCTTAACCAATGGGAAGTTAAATTCCATTTTTATCTTACTACAGTCAACCTTCTATATAACGAACTCTAGGTTCTGAACTTCAACTTCATTATAAGGCTATAATGACGATTTTAAGCAATTTGATTGGTTATTTTGCTATAACGAGGGTAAATTAATTATAAGTGTACTTAAATTCACTATATCGAGAGTTCACTATATAGAGAGTTGACTGTACATCATTAGTTCATAAACATTTTAGTCTATCTAAGGTTTAACAAAAGGCCAACTACTATAAAGATATTACACCCAAAATTTTACCATATATAAGGATTATTTAAGCTATATTGAATTCTCAAGTGATATCATTGAATAACTACTTAGATAAAAGCTTACCCTTAAGGTATAATTCAAATAATGACCCTAATGATAGGACTAGAAACCTATCAATAGCCTCATAGAAAACATTAAAGAGACTCATAACTCTTTATTAAAATATATTGCCTAACCATATATACTAATATATTATGATGCAATTCATTATTATTAATCTCTATACCTTTACACTATTAGTAGAAGTATTTGCAGTAAAATTTTTATAATTTTCGTGATTAGTAAAATTGAACTTGTGACCTCACTATAATCAGATTATATGAGAAGACTTATAGACTAACCAATGAACTAAAGATAATCAACCCTTGTATTTCATATTTGTAACACTGATATTAATAGAGTTATCATAATTTAAAATTTTAATTATTTAAAATCATGTGATATGATATAATTTTAATTAATTTTAACTTTAATTTTGATTTTAGAACTTCAAAACTGAAATATTTCAATTTTTGTAACTAGCCATCACAGTCACCTAGTGCGGTATTCCTTATGAAGCCTGATTATGGTGAGGTCGTAGGTTTAATTTCAGGTAGCTCCTGTTTCAAAAAAAATTATACTGCAGACACTACAACCAATAGCATGAAGGTATTAGGGATTAGTGTAGTTTAGACTGCATCATGGTGTATTAGTATGTACAGTTAGCTCTATAAAAAATTGAAATTCAGAATTTGTACAAAAAATATCATCTGTATGAATTCTGTACAAATTCTATACAATTCAGATACAGAAAATATACCAAAAAATAAAATATTCTGTACTTGTATAATTTCTGTATTATACAACTTTTATACAAATTTTGTACAGATTTTGTACAAATTATATACAAATTTTGTTCATTAAAATATTTATAAATAAATTTTAAAATTAATAATAATACAAAAATCTTTATATCAATATGAAATTTTTTTCAATTAATTTATTAGTTTTTAATATAAAATAGGCATAAAATATTATATAAGCTAAAGTAAATAACTTTATTTAATTTACTACATTCTAAAATTACTACAAATATTAATTCCAATACTACAGCAGTATGAAAATTGAGATAT
>JADRCO010001216.1:0-21262 GCA_021464525.1 Rhizophagus sp. LPA8_4_AMF | reverse complement strand
TTTTTTTTTATATTTGAAAGAGGTTTAAATTTCACTAGATCGTGCATTAAGGTGTTATCTTGAGGTAACTCAAAAAAAATTCTAACCTTTATTGATTAAATCCATGTACACTTGCCAAAATGTGTCCATTTGTCAATTCGCAGATCGCAACTCTAGCACAAGTTGACAAATGTATCTGGAGAACCAATTATATATTTACAGCAAATTGGATTTGATTACAAAGAGAATCAAGTTTGTATTAAATTCAAAGATTTAGATTTTATAGCAATTCAAATAAGACTTAATACTGTTGTACATATGTGTGATGAAGCACTTTTAAGTTGTGATAGATATAGACATTTAGTAACAGTTGTACCATCACTTTTTTATGAGTATTTAGTTGCAGATCGCTGAAATAAGATAAATGAACTAATAAATACTCAGATACATATGGAAATTTTTAATATAGATCAAGATATTAATCAAATTAATGATCATGATAATTCTGATGTACATACTGGTGACATTTTAGTAAATAATTATGAAGTGGGAAATGGAGCTTATCGTTCTCTTTCAATTTTACTTAAAGTATTAATACCTATTTGGAAAGGAGGCAAAAATCCTGTAATAATTTCAGGGGATACTCTTTATATAAAACTTGGTGGTGATGGTCGCAATGTTGGGAGGAAACAAAACCATGTAATGATTACCTTTTGTTTACTTAATGAAAAAGATAATGTTCTCAAACCAGACCATCAATATAGGTATATTTTTTATATGTATTATAAATTAACTTGTAATTTTAATGAAAATGAAATAAATAAAATTCAATTACTATTTCAGTATATGTCTTTATATAGGTAAAGAAAAATATGAAACATTGGAAAAGGTTGGCAGAATATTTGCTGTACAGTTGGCTGATTTAAAAGAAAATGGAATAATTGATGATGATGGCATTCATTAGCCAATTAAATTTTATTTTTCTGGTGATTGGAAGTTTACATATATTATTATGGGCTTAAATGTGCCAAATTCAGAGTATTTTTGCCTATTCTATGAATGTGATGCTAAATCTCGCCATAATATGGATCTTTCTTGGCCACCTACCAGAAATATTAGGGGTAAAATATATAAAATGTCTGTGAATTTTTTGTAAAACAATAACATACAAGTAATTATTAATTTATTATGTTTTATATTAACTAGGAAAAAAAAGGGTATCTTTATTTCCTGTAGTTGATTTACATAGTTACATTCCTGATGAACTTCATATCTTATTATGGATATCTGATGTATTGATGGAATGTTTATTTAAAGATTTATTTAAGAAAAATGATTTTGAGCAAAATTTTAAAGAGAAAATTGAAAAAAAATGAATGATCTTAATATTCATTTTGAGTTTTATCGTGGTGGTTCTGCTCGAGGTAATTGGAACTGGACATCACTTATGGGACCTGATAAAAAAAAAATGATACAACATTTTCCTGTAAGTGAATTTATACCTGGAATACGTGGAGTGGATATTGAAAATTTATGGCGTAAATTTTATCAATTGTATGAGGTTTTAAAAAAACCATCTCACACTGAAGAAGAAATTTTGAAATTTGAGGAAGATGCTAAAAATTGGGTAAGAACTTTCTGTCGGCCTACTATAGGTCAAATGAATTCTGCAACAACAATTCCAGGACTTTATAGAAAAGAAGACGTTACACCTTACATGCACATGCTTACAATGCATGTTCCTTATTGTATGCGTCAATTAAAAGAAAAGGGACTTTCACTTAGATTATTTTCAACAAGTAGTATTAAAAAAAAAATCATAATCAGGTATTAGATTTTATTAATTTTATATGAATATTTATTCTCACTAACTTATTGTTCATTTATTACTTATTAGGTTAAATTATTTTTTGGAGGAACTACTATGGGAGGAGGTAAAAAAAAACTTCCCGTTATTTATGATATATTAGTGTTTAAAAATCGCCAAATTTTTTATTTAATTAATAATATTCCCAATGAAATACCATATAAAAACATTAATATATAGTAATAAAAACTTTTATTAAAAATTTATATAATTGGAGGGCGAGGTAAAATATATCTATAGCGTGATTTAGTAATAGTTGTTGGCTCAATATTTATTGATGAAATTATGTTATTTGATTGAGAAAAATTAGGATGAAAAGAAGGCACATTGCAGAAATTATTATATATTGTATGCAAATTATGTTTACTATCAAAGGTTGGTTCATAAAGAGGTGGTGCAATATTTTCTTGATCTTGGCTGTAAATAATAAAATAAATTTAATATTTGAACAAAAACTTATATTTTTTAAATTATATATACTTACTAATTTACAAACTCGCCAGAATTGGTAATAAAATTAATTAACATAACTCCAGTTAAAAAAAGTTCATTGTTTTCCTTCCACTCTTTCTGTTTCCAACTAAATGTTGCTTTGTATTGACCATCATTATCCTCAAATAATATATACCCTCGGGTTGAAGTACTTGTATTTTCACGAAATATAATTTCATTATATTTGAATATACTTTTTAGTTTTTCTGCACCCGTACTACCCTCAAAAGTGCATTGATATTTTCGTTGACTTGGTATATACTTAAAATTATCTTCATTTTCAAATAAAAACAAAAATACACTTTCTGGAAACGCATCTATTGTTATGTGTTTCTTTCCAATTGCATGTCTATTGAACCCAAGGCTAGTTTTCAGACGAATTATTATTGTATCTCGATAAAATGACAATGTTTCATCAGAAGGTTGACAAAGCATGTGACGGTGTGGAATCAGTTTATTGTTTTTATGTTTGCTTCGTTCATGATTTTGGAGTTTTTTCCTTGTATCATAAATTTTAGAACATAAAAGACAAGAAAAAGTAATCATGGCAGTTATTTTACTTTTTTTACCGGTATCAGAGTCGTGTATCGTAGCCGTGTATTGTTAAACAGATCAAGTTAAATTGATTGGTTATAAATGTGATGTGTGATTGAACAAATTAGTAATAATTGAAGTGAGCCAAATCGGCCCATATGTTTACTTAATTTATGCCATTTTTGATTGGCTAAAATAAAATTGAAACAGCTTTAGAAAAGTTTCATAAAATTTTTTTTATAGTATGCATTAATAGGCATATAATATTTAATAAAAAAATTTTCATATAACATTTATTTAGAAAATTTTCAAGATTTTAAATTAATTTTTTTATTATAAAATGAGATATGATTTGATAAATATTATCTTGAAATTTTTATGGCAAAAAAAAATAATATAAAATAAGCTAAACCAAATATTATATTAAAAATTACATAAAGAATTATTTATTATATTTTCATTTATTCTCTTCTTACAAAATAACTTTGTATTATACTATTATTAAGATGAAAGTACTTTACAAATTTCCATTGAAATTTGTTACTAACCAAAGCCAATTAATTTAAAATTATAAATATTTACAAAAAGTACATATGCATTAGCAAAATTACTAACTTTAATTAAAAGAAGTTTCAAATAATATATAATAATTTAATCCAAAACAATGAACCAGAATAAACTTACCTATTGGCTATTGAAGTGTTAGTGTTATAGTGTAATTGTTAGAGAAAGAACATTTTGTATTTATTAGATTTAAAAATAAAATTTTAATAAAAGTTTTTTTTATTGTTCTGTTATACACTATTATGAAAATAATGTTAATAAAAATATTGTGTAAAAAAGAAGAAAAAAGAACGTTTATTTCATGTGAAAAAAAAATGGTGATAATGAATATCTTCACTAATAATGGGTATATTATACTTATTGTAATAATAATAATTATTTTATTCAAAATATCATATTTAAAAAAAAAAATTTCAGGTTTAATAATTATTATACCTTTTAATGATAATAATTTGAAGAGATCATATAATAATAAAAATCACAATAGACAAATTCAAAACTGAACCGACTTTATATTACAATAGAAACACATAAGTTTAGATAACTAGTTAAATAACAAAGATGTTAAAAAAAAAAATAATTAAACAATTAAACAATATTATAGTATTAAGGAATGTACACAAATTTTAAGAAAATGACGTAAAAATTTCTATCAATGTTATTTTTTTTATATTTTATATCCAAAAAGCTAATTAAATCAAAATAGTAAATTTATACAGTATCCAAAACTAAAAAAATAAATCTAATTAACGTAATAAAAAAAGTTCAGAATTTCAAGAATGATACTATTTAATATCTTATTGTTCGTTGCCTTTAATAATATTGACCAACCTGTAAAATGTTAAAAATTTTTAATATTAAATCATTTATTAAATAGGATATTATTAAATACTTACCAATCTAATCCTTCCGTTAAGCCATCGCCTTTTACAGCACTTGTTTTATAAATACTCCATTGTCTATTCTTTAATGTGCCTAAACCTAATGCATCTGATACTTCAGCTGCGGACATTGCTCCTACCATATCCTGTTTATTGGCAAAAACCAACAATGCAGCATCGCGCAATTCTTCCTCATCAAGCATTGCATGAAGTTCCTCTTTTGAAGTACTCATACGGTCACGATCTACCGAATCTACAACATATATAACTGCATCGGTGTTTGCATAATAACAGCGCCAATATGGCCTTCAATAAGAAAATAATATTAGAATGGTAAATGTTACAATATGTAACAAATATTACGATAATAATTAACCATACCTTATACTTGTTTGCCCTTATTGAAAAGATTAAAATATAATAGATAGATAATTTATAGATTAATTTAATTATAAGGAAAATTAACCACAAAATTACTTAATTGAATTAGAATATGTTACCTCCTAGATCCCATACTAACAATGAAATAAATTCAAACATTCTTTAGTACAAACATACGTAATGACAGTACATATATACGCATAAATCATAAAACATAGTTCACCTTGAAATTTAATATTCTTATATGTTACAGTTTCTACATTAAAGCCAATAGCTGCAGATCAAAAAAAATTTTTATATTAGCATTCCATAGTCTCAAATTTGAATTTTTGATCCAACTTACTTGGAATAGTTGTCACTACTTCCCCGATCTAAAAAATAAATGAAGATTAATAATAATTAGAACTTATGACAATTAACATGAAGTATAGTGAATCTCAAAAATGAATCAAACAGAAAAATATTAGTTTAATGCTCTTTCCATCCTCTGATAAATATATAATGCATTAAACATTTAGAACGATATTAAAAAAGAGAAACAACCAAAAAAATAACATACCTGTAATCTGTATAGTATTGTTGTTTTTCCAGCACCGTCTAAACCTAAAATAAGTATTCGTACTTCTTTTTCGCCCCATATCCTTCCTAACACTCGACTAAGTATTGCACCTGGTTAGAAAGAGATAGGAAACCAGGGAGTCCACACTGAAATTAGCTTAGAGGGTATGTTGATGAAAGAGGAAAAACTTAGATTTCATAACTTTATTGAAGATAACTTAATACTTACCCATTATGTTCTTAAAGATTAAATAAAAAAGTAATATATATATATATATATATCTCGACAAATCTTCTCTATAGAGTACGACTCAATTTATATATTTTTTTTTAAAAAAAAAGAAATTATTATTTATTATTTTTTTTCGGATGTTGACCGAACTTTTATAGTTGTGAAAACTTCTGTATCTGGCAATAGGTATGATGAGACTTGGATTTCCACTCACATATCCGATCAGACCACGTGTTATATTAATTTCCCGAATCCCGAGATGTTCTTTTTTTTAAAAATTGTAAGATTTGAAGGGTATTATTATGTCTAACTTTGACCAGGGCCGAACTGATGAAAAAATACAGAAACGCGTTCCGAAATGGAAGAAACTACTGTCACTTAAAAATTCTTCTGCTACAGTATCTTTAGAGTACTCTTCTAAAACTGAAGAAAACGAAAAAATCAAAAGAAAGAAAAATGCTTCACATGATGATTCGTTCGAAATTGAAAAGAAAAGAAAAAGATACAAGGATAAAGATAAAGTACCAAAAGAAGGGAGAAAGAAAGAAAAAAAAGATATACACAGAAAGAAAAAACAAAAGGTTAATTATGGGAAGGTAACTGGTGGAAAAGATAGTGATCATAATGAAAGTGAAAATTTATCTATACAACTTCCATTGGAAAATAATAAGACAAATGATTTAAATTTGGTATTAGCAGTTGAACAAACTAAACTGAAGATACCAGAAGAATTTACAGAAACTGTCAAAGCAGGTGCGTTAATGATAAATTTTTTTTCTTTGATATTATATTAATTACTGAAATTTTTTTTAGGATTAAATTATCTTATAAATTGGCGTTACTGCAAAGAACAATGGAAATTTCAAAAAATACGTCAAATTTGGCTGCTTAAAAACGCATATAATGAAGATTTAGTGAGTTATTGTCATAATATCGTTTGTAATATTCTCGAAAATCAAAAAATCTAGTTAAAATTATTTTATATCTTTGATTGATATAGCTTTCGGAAGATTTTTTCGAATTATTTTTGGATTATATCGCGGAATTATTAGGACAGTCGCGTGATGTAAGTTTATAACTGTAATATAATTTTTCTTAGTTAACAACAAAAAATAAAAATTTTTTTTTTTTGCATGAACTTAATTAGAGAACACTTAAAATAGCTCAGGATATGATCAATAGGCTTGAATCTGAACAGAAGGACGATGAAACAACAGATCAAAATGATGACAATGAAAAAAGAAAGGAACAAATCAAATTAAATAGAGCAAAAGCATTAGTGAGAGTACTTTCGTAAATACTATAAATTCTTATTTCTTATTATTAATTTAATTGAAAAGTAAAGGGTAGGAATAAATCTTATCTTTTAGTAATAAAAAATATGTTCAAAGGAAATAATTTTCGAACTTAAGGTGTTGTTATAATATTATATTTTCAAAAAAACCAACTTTTGGAAATCCACAAACATGTGAAAACGTATTACATATAAATAAATCACCCTTTCTTTTCAGTATAAGCTATGTAATTCAATCCCGTTAGAAAAAACTTTGATACAAAAATCATAAAAATAATCAATATGCAAAAAGAGAGAAAAATAAAAAAAAGTTGGTTTTCAAATACATATTATTTATAATGAATTGTCCATGGTTTGGTAGCTCTTTCACTAGCCCGTTGTCTCTCCAATTCCTCTATATCATTCTCCATTTCAATTACACCAGCAGTCAATATTTTTACAGTATCCAACCAGAGATAATTCCGTCGATCCAATTGATTTCTAACTCTCTTTGCAAATTGCTCCATTTTATTGACATATTCTACAAATTCATCGTGATTAAATGATTGGTTGCCAAATTTTTGAATTTGATCAACTACACCCTTCTGCATAGGATTTTGTGGAGGAGGATTATTTACAATAGAAGTTTGTAAACCAGTAGCCCCATAAGGTAAAATGGTAAAAGAAGTATTAGAGTTGCGGTCTTGTGTCGGTGTGCTTGTAGATGTAATTCCAGGAATATTAGGAGTATTAACAGGAATAACGGAGAACTGACGGAAAAGATCTGGGTGTTTATTGATAGCACATTTTTCCCAATATGAATGAATTTGTCGAGGAGTATAATTTTTCATAATGCCTTTGCTTCTCAGTAATTGGCGTAGTTGAATAGGATTCAAATGAGTGTTTTCTTCGATTTCCTTTCTGCATTCATCGCTAATGTCAGAATTAGAAACTGGTCTATTATGAAGAAGGCCGTGATGAATTTCCAACATTGCTTCAGATGCAGGCATATCAATCTTCATTTGCATTTTCCCTTGACAAGGAAATCTCTCCATTCGTTTCCTATTTGAACCTTCCTTGTATTCCTTCATGGCAACAACAGACTGGCTGCAAACGTAATAAAACTTTGCAACGTCCTTGTGACGCATTGAGGTATTCATACAATTATAGCTTTATATAGAATAAGAAAAAAATACGAATCAACAAAAATCGAAAATAATTTAAAGTTGCCTATACCAATGATTGACTGATATATTAAAAGTAAAAATGATCTTACGTCCAGTTATATTCGTCGGCTCTTTCTATTTCTTCCACAATCCAACGGGCAACGTCTTTAGGGTGTTCATTACCAGTAATAACATTAGAGAGATTAAGGGCTACTCGAAGATTCAAAGAACAAATTTGAGTTCCGTCAGGAACGGTCGGCTGTGGGTTACTAAGTAACGCTCGCATTTCAGCAGAGACGAGAGCCGCTAGATCCATAAGACCTACGGTTTTAAGAGAAACTCGTAAAGAGTCTCCGTCGACAGTGTCGTCATCGCGTTTTCTTTTTGTCTTTTGTTTCTTGAGAGCTCTTTGTTCGATACAACTTTGGCATGTCTTCCACTTTTTATTTTTGTGGAAAAAAGCCTCGTCTTGTTTAGTTTGATGGCAGGATGTACACACCGGCATTTGTAGGATTTATGTAATTGGATATATCGCTGGGAACCAACCGCAAGGGAAAAAAATAGTATCAATAAATAAAAATCTACCGTAAGAATTGTGGAAAAAAAATTTTTTGGGAGGAATGTTGGGCAACAAGGAAAAAACCCAAAGATCCATCGACTGATTAATTTATATAAAAAAGCAGAAAGTGAGTGACGCCAATTTCCGTAAGCGGGATTGGCTAAATGTTACTTTACTGGATAAGTTTCCGGTTTTAAAGGAAAGATCTCCGAAACTAACCGGAAGAACAGAAGTTTTTTTCGGATGGATTTCATAGACGGCAAAATTACTTGTTGTAACAGGTTCCACTGTTAATAATATTTTCGTTACACGTTGGTTTAAATTCTCCCACACACACATCTCCCCATCAATTTATCATTACCCATAAAAATTCCCAAATCTTGCCGGGTTCTTGGTAATCTATCACTCGGTTGCAGATCGAATTGTACGGAAGTTTAATGGTTTTCATATCCGGGAATATAGATTGGCTATCCGGCAAGAAATCTCACCGTGACATTAGCTTTCAATTTTTACAGTTGTTAATTCCCGGCTATAGATCTTTTCAACCGTACTTAATATATAAATAAGCAAATCATGGCTACTAAAGTTCAAAAAATTATGGTTCAACCCATAGTAAGTAGTTTACTTTCATTTTTTCCTTACTTTTTTTTTAAAAAAAAATATATATGTAAATACGATCTAATAAAACGTTGTTTGTTTTTAGAACTTGATTTTCAAGTATCTTCAAAATGTAAGTTTTTTTTTAAATATCTTGCAATGCTTTACATAATTTCTTACATTTTTTTGATTTATTAGAAAACAAGAGTTCAAATTTGGTTATATGAACAAGTAGATTTGAGGATCGAAGGGCAAATTATTGTCAGTAGTATCCACTTGATAATTCTTTTTTGACATCTATTTTTATCTATTAAACAAATCTTTAATTATGTATTTACATTTAGGGGTTTGACGAATTTATGAATCTTGTACTTGACAATGCTGAAGAAGTGAATCTCAAGAAAAAAACTCGAAATGCATTGGGTAATTAAACATGCCTTCAACTGTATTAATTAGTTTAATATTCATTATATTTTCTTATTTTTCTAGGTCGAATCTTATTAAAAGGAGATAATATAACTTTAATCCAAAGTATTTGATCGGAAACATAGACAAGCTGTAAAGAAGTTCCGAATGTTATAATCCAGTAGCTTTTACTGGAATAGAAATAAAATTAGAAGGAATAAAAATGAGTAAAAAAACCATGTTAGAAACAGGTTCTGATGATAATAAAGTATTTCGGTTGTGGGGAGTATAATCTTTCAAGCAATAAATACACATTCAATTGTGTTTAGTAAAAGATTTAAGTATTATCTTGATCTAAGATGTTCGGCTTAAATAGTTCACATGATAAGCACCTTTAGTTTTATAAATAAAATTTCAATGCAATGCCTACCCTTCCTACCCTCCAAAAAATTATTTCACTACTAAGTGATCATTCTTACGGTTGAGAATTGAGACAGACCATAATTGATTCCTCACAGATCCGGAGTCAAGTGACTTCCGCTATCCGATTTGAGTAAATTCCATAAATATACCAATTCTCAATTTCTTTCTTGAATAAGATCAGCAGCTTATGAAAAAATTTTCGATGTCGTTCTATGCACACGTGTATGTGAGGAAATCTGAGATGATATTGCGCTTAAATTTAAACTAATTTTGGTATGTGTAATAATGTGTTTATAGTTTGCGTAATATCACATGAAAAAACTCAGAACTTATAATTTCTAATTAGTATTTATTGATACTTTTTAACATTTAAATTTTTTTGTTTGAATTGACATTTTGTCAAAAGGAAGAATATAAATTTTTACAATTAATATAATCAATTCTCAACTACTACAATCACTTGTCTATGAACTCTAACGTCTATACTTTCTAACATTATTGCCATATAATTAGCTTATTTAATTTGTTAGATCAACTAAATTTTTTACATTCAAATAGTCATAATTTACCAATTATTATATATTACTATATATGAAAAATTGAATGAATATCTAAAATAAAGAAAGAAAGAATTAATAAATTAGTTTTCCTTTTTTTATGCAATTCAAAATTAATTTAAATTTTTACTTACAATAAAGTCAAAGATTAGAGTACCTCCGCTTCCTACTAACCAAGCTAAATTCATTAGCAAATAGTGTGGTTCTATTGAATAGAAAATAATTGACTTTTTTTTTATATTAAGAAAAATTAAAGGTTAGTTATGTTAAAAAATATTAATTAAATGATTAATTGTACTTTAAATCGAAATTCTTCATACCAAACTATATGATATATTTCCTAACACACAAAAACAAAACATTGCTAGTGACAAACCCTCCGTGGATTTATTTTGATAGTTTTGAATAATTTGTGGAATTCGAGCACCAACTGTTACAATTATGAAATGATTTTGATTAGTAAATATTAATAATAAAAATGATGGATTCTTTACTTACGATATAGAAACGCGCTAGCCCATCCAAAGATTTGTGCCATAATGTTCATTCCTTGTTCTTCGCTGCTAGAAACTTCCTGTGATTTCATTCTGCTGGAGATGACATAAGAAATTAATCCTGTTAAGCAAACTCCAACTAATGAAGCGAGAATTAACAAGAATTGCTTAATCCTCTCTGGACGTCTCGACTCTAGGGTAGAAGGATTATCAATAAGAGGAATTATTTCTCCAACAATTTCATCATCAGTTTGTCTGCTTCGTCTGTGGTAATAGTAAATTTGAAGAATAACTATTGTATCGATTAAAATATAGTAAACAGCAAGGATTATCTAATAATAAAAAAGTCGTTTATATATCATTTACAAATTCATTGGAGTTCAGTCTACATGATAGATTTTTACATTATAATTTTATAAGTAAAAATAATCCTTTACTTACCATAGTTGAAAGCAATTCTTGATATATTGCCCCAACTAAATTTAACCAATCGCCGACGGCCCATATGTAAAGAAAAGTAGGTGATAACGAATCGCCAGACTTGCGTTTATAATTTATCCATATTTGCCTGGAAAAGAATTTTTATTAATTTTCCTAATTTAAGTACTCTTGAAAGTAACATATTTCATATTTTTTCTTGGAAGTTTTCTTTATAAATTGCTTTTCTTTTAAACAAAACTTACGGAAGTAAAACTACGACCCAAGAAGCTATCGATATATAGCCAGCAACATTAGAAAGAACTACGTTGCTATCCATTATTAATATAAAATATAATTGTAAAGTGAGAACCGGCAGAATGGGAAGTTTAAATAATATTTCAAATATTTTATTATGATTCTAATTATAGTAAAGTAAAAAAGTAAAATAATCTAATGATGTAACACAAACAGTGAGTCATCATGCACTTTATTTGCCACATGTTTAAAAAAATAAATTTGATGGTTAGGCGTTAGAGATGACTTTTTGATGTTTTTTATTTAGAATGTCTACATTGATAGAATGGTAGGTAAATAAAGTGATTTAAAAAAAGATCTTAAAAAGATCTTGATTAATGGTAAAAATTTTCAGGTGATGTAGAATTTTCTCGTTTAAAAAGAACGTATTTTTATTTGCCAATGCCATTTATGCAGATAAATCTTTGTGTTACCCTACAAATTTGGATTAGCATAAAATATTACAATCCAAATGATGTTCGTACAAGTTTTCTCTTGGCAACTTCCGCTTTGCCACAAACTTAACTTATTATACGAACTTTTCAAATTTCACATGTTTTATAATTATGACCGAAGTTGAAAGTTCTAATCCTGTTCAAATTCCACAGACGAAAGGAAAAAGCAAAGCTGTCGAAGAAGATACAAATGTAGGAAGAAAACCTATATCGACAAATAAAGTAGCAGTCGAATATCAACTTAAAGCTATTGAATGGATTGAACCTTCTTCAAGAGAACTTCGAAAGTTAAAAGTTATCACGCAAAATGGTATGATCTTTGCGGTTTATAAAGTTTTATTAAAATAAAAGATTAATGAAATATATTTTATTTATATAAATAGAAAATGGTCCATGCCCATTATTAGCACTTTGTATGCATGAACTTTTCCTTTAAACGTAATATGTTTTAATTTTATACCTGATGAAATTAATTAATTATTCATTCTTTAATATGATAGGCAATGTATTGCTGTTGCGAGGAGATATTAAAATCAAACCCTATGATCGTTCATCCGTTACTTATGATTTTCTAGTAGAATTATTAGGAGATTATTTATTGAAATCAATTCCACAAGGAGAAGTCGAGGTCTTATATTTACCTTAAAATTTTATATTGTATCAATTTATATTTATTTTTACTGACTTTTTTTCAATTAGATCCAGAATGGATTACAAGTAACAAATGGGAAATCATCCCAAAACCAAGAAGAAAAGAAATTACAATCGGACAATGTTTCAAATGGGGTTGAAGATTTAACAAATAAAGTTCAGCGGGTTACATTGGAAAATGGTGTAGCAGAAGATAAAGAAAATGAGCAAATAAATAAAAACAATGGTGAAGTTGATATCTTAAGACCATCATTGCAGGATTATCATCATACACTCAACACTGCTTTATCTATCATTCCATCATTGCAAACCGGATTGGATGTGAATGTTCATTTCAACTCAATTCATGGATTTGAACCTACTGCGGAATTATCAGTTTTTGATGTATTCCATGTTGATCTTGTTCATGGATGGGTAGTTGATCCTCAAGATGAAGAGACTTGGAATGTAGTGGTTGGAAAATGTGGCAGTTATAATAAAGCGGTAGAGTGTGTCGTTGGTGGTGATTCTGTGAGCAAAGGTATTGTGGTAGAAAGTTCGAATAAAGCTTCAAATAATGGATTTGAGGATTCCAAGAGTTCTCTAAACGAAGACGACAATATAAGAGTACGGGATGGTAAGTTGTATGGCGTTCGAATTTTAATTTTAATTTATTTGTTTATTTATTTTCGAAATTTTTGACACAATTTTAGCTCTAATTACTTCACAATTTTTGGATTCTACCGCAACTCAACTCACATACCATGGTTTGTTATCATTATCCGAGACTTTACCACCAGGGCACCTTTGCACATTTTTCCGGAACAATCATGTGAGTTTATGATAACGTACATGCTTACTAGAGTGGGTAACTTTTTACCTTAGTCTACCTTAAAATCGATTTCATTATTATTTTTTTTAATTATCAATATATATTCTATTTAATATTAACATCTATTTATTTATTACATAAAGTTTTCAACACTTTATAAACATCCTGAAACATCCGTACTGTATATTTTAGTCACTGATGCAGGTTTTGTTCATGAAAGATCTGTGGTATGGGAATCACTTATTGATGTAGATCAAAATGCTTCAGAATTTGTGAATGGACAATTTAAAAAAGGTGAAGCTACCGGTGGAGATTATGTAGATGTAGTAGAAGAACATCAGGATTTAACGGGGGGTGGTGATCAAGAGTAAGTGAAATTTCTAGTATATTGAACATATTGAAAATTTTACGCAATGAATTAATATATATATGGAAATACAAATGTATTTATAACACATTTCTTTATAGTTATGCTTTAGCTTTAAGTCTTCAACAAGAAGAGGAACGGGAAGCTGAATATCGACGTCAAAAAGAATCACAGCGCAAACAACAAGAATCACAACATAGACGTCAAGAAGAAACACAAAGAAGGAAAAATCACCATGAATCAACTTCACAAGTCTCAACTAGCAGTACTTTTACTACTTCATCCGAAAAGGAAAAAAAGAAAGATAAATGTATAATTTCTTAGCATTTATGCACAAGCAAATATTCTTTTATTATTTAATTTAAAAATTTATTTTGGTTATTAAGAAATATTTTAAAGTTGAAATTTTTTTTTTGTGGTTTGGTTAATCTGTATCATATATACTTTGTATATTATTATATTTTGACTTTTAATTTATAATAAATTCTAACTCATGAATTTAGTAATTTCATTAGGTAATTTTTCATTTAATATTTAATATTACTAACTTAAAAGTAGTAATATTAAAAGAAAGTTCTTTTATTACATTACAATGATTTCCATAGTAGTTTAAGAAATTGAAACGTATTTTCTTAATTAGATTGCTTTCACATTATTAAAAAAAACAAAAAGAAAAAAATGCTAATCGACAATTACATTATTTACCAACTTTTTTTTTTTACATTAAAATTATCTTTTTTTAGGAATTAACGATTTTCTATAGAAAAAAATTGTTCGTTTGCTTTCTTTGCTTTAAAATAATGAGTTGCAATCTCTCAAACATTTTAATGAAAGATCCCGATCTTTCAGAATGTATATACAAAATATTTCTCGTTCCCTTATTGAGGACGTTGTTTATTATATGGGGTTCCACGGTTTCCTATAATTAAATGAAATAATACAAAGATTAAATCGTGAAACTTAAAATAACTATTAAAATTTTAATTGCCAAACAGACCTTGGTATCCACCACCTCTTCCACCACGGGGACCCGGACCACGTCCACGATAATTTCCATAATTTCCATCACGATAATAACCTCCTCCATAATTACCGTAACCTCCCGAATCCCTTCGAGACCCTTGGCCTCTATGTCCACGATTACCACGATTATAACGCCCTCTGTGTCCACTAGAACCCTGTGATAACGGCGGTGGTTGATTACTATTTTGTTGAGGTGATGCCTGTGGTAGGTCTGATTGATCTTCTGAAGTAGTTTGTGATTCTTGAACAGGTGGTTCCTCTTGTTGTTGAGACAATTCTTCTTGTTCAGTAGAAACCTGTTGTTGATCCTCCTGTTCAATAAATTGCTGCTGTTGCTGTTCCCCTATATATTGTTGTTGTTGTTGTTCAACAGTGAATTGTTGTTCAACAGTGAATTGCTGTTGTTCCACTGCATATGTATCAAAACCCTGTTGTTGACTATATTGTTCTTGAGCATTAACATCTACAACTGTTTCTTCTGCTGGAGTTTGTTCCGCATCTGTGCTTTGATAACCAAACGTTGTATTATTGATTGTGTTATCAAAAGCTTGAGGTTGGGATTGATCATCTAAATATTCAAACAAAATGTTCACTCAATGAGACATTCAAAACAGAAATATATTTGAAAATAAAATGTATAATTACCAGGGCGCATGAATTTCAATTCAGTATTAAATTCGGTAGTCGCTATAACAAGAATTAGTAAATCAAATATCTGTAGATAACGAAAATAACCTTTTGAATAATGAATAAATTCATACCATCAATGTGATCGGGTGTGTTAATAATTTCGAATGTTTCATTCAATTCCTCTTGATCTCCGGAAGTTTCTAGTATCGGAGGGTTTTTAATCAAAGAACGTAACTGAGAATCTAGAATTAAGGATCGAATCTTTTAAAAAAAATTTTTTTTCTCAAAACATCATAAAAAGATAAATATATATGTTGTGAAATACATGATATTCCATAGGAAGAAGAAGTTTCATCACTTGATGCAACTTGATCCGTTTCAGGGACACCATTAGGTAATATCAAACCCTCATCACCTGAGTTTAATTTGCCGACAAGATCCAACGCATGTCGGATTTTTTCTTCATATGATTCTTCATTCTCTGCTTCCTCAGATAAAGTTGTAAGTTTAGCACGAAGAGTTTCAACAGCTTCGAATTCATTGTCCGGCAATTGAACAATACCGCGTTGTTGAAAGTGCACAAGCCTAAAAAAGAGGATGAGTTGTAATAAGGATTTACAATGCGTAGCCTAACAATAAATTTTTAAGTCAGTAAATGAATGCCAGTAAAAAAAGAAAAATATTTATTTTATATATTTTATGTATGAAAAAAAAAGAAAAGGAAATATATTAATACCTTAACTTTTTCAACAGCATCGGCGATTGCTTGGTCACGTTCCAATTGCTGTGCCTTTTTTAGTTCAGCTTGTCTCTTAAGTTCCTATTGAAATTATCAAAATTTAACACGAGAAAATTAATGATTACGAAAGATAGTAGGGACCAATTAACCAAAAGAAAAAACTTAAACATACATCTTTTTCAACCGACTCTATTTGCTTAAGTGTAGATTCAAATTCTTTGATAGCACCACTAGTTTCACCTTTTCTTTCGAGAACTTTAATTTGATCTTCACTTAATTGAGTTTCAGGATCGGAATTTTTAATGGCTTCATATTTTTCAACATTTCTCTATAATATAGACCAAATAATAAAATTGTTAATAAATTGTATATTAAACAATTATAAAATATACATAATTTTCGCGTTCATATTAATTATTGTAATAAATTCGAATGTGAATAAAAGTTCAAAGAAATTGTTGAAGATAGTAAACTAGTTCTATCTCAAAAACTCTTATTGATTACAATAAAATAATTTTTTTTTTATTAAAAAATAATAAAGGATATAACAAAATAAATTAAACCTTCATACCATCACTTTTTTTAATTTTCTAAGTCTTTTAATAATCGTTTCAAGGTATGGATTTTTGTTCACGTTTTCAAGAGCAGAATCACCGGATTCAATAGCAGGTGTGATTGGAGAGAACGTTTCCTGGGGTAAAGAAGAAACATCTTTTTCGGTGGTAACTGCCAAAGATTTGCTTTTATCCTTCTTACGTGAAGGTGCGTTACTCTTGTTTTCAGTTTCAACGTTAGGCATTTTCGAATTATTCCTACTTTCTAGTTTACGTTTTTGAATGGGAAAATTTTTTTTGTTAAAAAACCCGAAAATGAGATACCAAGTAAAAAATTTTTTCACAAGAATTTCAACAAAAAAAACCTGTTACTTTTTTTTAAAATTTTTTTTTTTAAAAAAAAAAAATAGTTATCACGTGCGGCAACGAATGATGTGGATCCACCACATTTAAAAACTTATCGACTATCTCTAAGCCCCCTTTTCTTTGAATAAAGACAGAAATGGGTTGCCAAAGAACAATTGTTTTTGGAAAATGATTTTTAAAGATGGAAACTAACGGAATAATAATTGTATATTTGTTGTCTTTTTTTTCTATATTTGTTTTAGGGTACTCGTAGAATTGCTTTCAACAAAGGGACAAAAGGCATTCAAAGTAATTGTAACCGAATAAGGTAGTAAATAAAAAAGCGAGAAAATTCTGAAAATAGTTTGCGCCAAAACTTTACTTTCTTTATTTCCTTTGCCTAAAAGTGTGACTTTATCATATGAATGATTTTGATTGGAGATCACTTTGGATTAAAGTTTTTTTTTTATTTTTCGCGCTCTTCCCAATGTCATTGGTCATTCCCATCAGAGTAAAGTTAATAAAAAAAATTTTACCAATCACGTGATTTATTACTGCGAGATATTTTTTTTCGTTTCATTATTTTTACAATAATATTTGAATTCACAAAAAGAAAAAGGCCATTTAAAAATACTAATCAAAAAAAAAAAATTTTTTTTTTTTTTTTCATCAAAATCCTTCATAATTAATAACCATCTTTTATTTTTTAATAAAATAGTATTATAAATAGTTAAAAAAAAAAGATAAATAATTAATCAATCAAAAGATTTTATTATTATAATTTATAAAAAAGTGAAAACTTTATTTATAACTTTATACTTTATTTTCTTTTTCTAATTAATGAAACTTCATATTTATTAAGATATTCTTTGCTTCTAAATTTTTCAGCATGTAAGATCTTTTAAGGATCTTTCTTAAATTTAGTTAGACCTCTCATAAATCTAAGCTATCCCAATAAAGTAATACACATCGTGTGATTTATTTTTATTTGAATTATTTGAATTGAAAAAATGGTTACAGACTTGCAGTTTATAAAACACTCATTATTCAAAAAAAAATTTTGGTGTAATTAAAAATTATTATATTAAAGATGGGCGAAATTTAAAATTATTGTAAAATACCAAATGAGGTCACATACAGGTTTGGCTCTTCACGTAATATTTTGCCAATCAAATCGGCAATCTTGAGATAACGAGTCTGCCAATTAAAATTTCTGATCTGAAGCGCAGCCTCGCTCCGCCACATATTTAATTAATAATTAGGAAAATCGACATTATATGACTATCAAAATCGGTAATAATTTATTATATTAATTATCAATATATTAAACATTTATATTAAATTCTCCCGCTTTTTGATTGGTTAAAAATTAAAATTAATAAACCATATTTCAGGTATACTCACGTGTCATAATGATGATGAAATTTTGGAAAAAAAAATTCGGGCTATTTCATATTTTCATATAAATAAAGACCAGACTGATTCTCGTCATTCATTTTCAGACATGTCATTTTTTTTCGACAAAACATATTGATTTACAAAATGTAACTTCGGGTAAGTGATAATTTTTTTTTTTACTATGATGTTTTATTTAATAAAAATATGTTTTACGAATAATTATATATTCAAATAATGTTATACATATGTCTATTAAGCAATTTCGGGTCTTCGGGATATTGTCATCGGTAAAATGTCCTTTCGGGTTTTCGGACAATCGTTTTTCAAACAAAGGGTACGTCGGAAAAGTAGATGTCGACAATCATAATAAAGCAAGTCTTAAAAAAAACTTCGTATATTGAAGCGTAAGCAACAAATTAGGTATACTTCCGATCACAACCTACTATGCTATTTCGGATAGGCAGATAAAGAAGAGATGACCAAAAGTTTAAATCGGTTCAATTTTCTGATCAGTTCAATAATAATGTGGGAAAGATATTACAGTTTCTGTTGTACAATATAACTTCGCTAATGGGTCGTAATCCCGGGGCTAAAGTTAACTTCGTAAATGAATTTCACAAATTCTAAATCTTAATATCAGTAAAATACAATGATGCACAAAAAAAGTGCACAAAATCATGCGAAAAGTTGAATTAATTTCCTGAAGGGAATAGGAGGCACTGTATACAGCGGTAAGGGATCACATATATCTTCAACAATGATAAGTTATTCAAAATCAATTGGCTTGTTCACTTGTGTAACGTAAGGTAATTCCTATAACCATGGCGAACTTGTCTGAGGCTATTGTAAAACAATAGATCTTGAAAGTTTATACCCCAAGAATTCAGAGAGTAAAGAATTGTGCTTGCAATAATTAAGTTAAATTAAATATAAATTATAATAACTTTATTTATTAAAAAAAGAAACATTCGTTCTCAGCAAGTTTATTTAAATAAAGATCATTTTTTACGAAGATAATATAAAATTGTAACAAATACAGTACGTAAAAAAAGTCATCTGAAAAATATTCTGAAGATTACAAATTTTGATTTTATGGACAAGATATTTTATATTTTATCTCATTGGTTATTTTACATTTAGCAAATTTTTGAAATTATTATTTATTTTAAAATAGATTTCTTTTTAAAAAGTATTAAAAGAAAGACCCTATATCATGTGATTTGTACATTACAATTATATTTTTAAGGAGAATTTAATATTTAATCAATACTTTATGAAAAAATAGTCAAAAGCATTTATAAATATTTAGTAATTATTAAATAATTAGTTTAAAATTTTTATTATATAACTACTTTTTTTTACTATTTTTTACTATTTTTTACTAAATAAATATTTTAAGAATTTGAAATTTTAATTATAATATTTTTTTTTTTTCTGCAGCACAATCATAATATATTTTATTAGAGTTAATGTCATAATTGACTACAAAGTAATTACAAGCTATATAAATATACCACCACCTATCATCTCAAAGGAACTCCCTATATACTGTCAGTGAAACTTATTTCTGCATGTAAGAATACATGAATCTTAGAGGGACCTCCCCATAGTCTAAGAAACTAATTATAATATTAGTTGTTAAAGATAATGAAATTATATTTTAAAATTTGTAAATAGAAAATAAAAATTAAAAGTTAGTATATTATAAAAAATGCAAATTCCTATATAATATTAATCCTTATAAAAATTAAAATATAAGTAAGTAATTTTATTTAGTTAAATAACTTTACTTAAATACAAAAAGGTATTTATTTAATTAAAGTAATAAAATTATACCTTAAAATTACTAAATAAATAAACAAAAATTTCAAAAATTAATTTTATGAAAATATGATCTTTTTCATAAATATTATATCTAATTTTATTTTTTTATTTTTTTTTTATTTTACAATGCATTTATAAGATTATTACATCAGTTAACCTATTTATGCAAAAATAAAAATAACTAAAAAACTAAGGTAATATAATTATTCTATAAACTACCTGTTATTTATATTGAACTCTATTTGTATACTATCAGTGAGATAATTTGACTAGAATAGGTAGAGATATGTGAAATACCAGGATCCGCTTACTTTTAATAGAGGTGTCAGTAAATCACTAAATCTAAGGTAAAATTTATATGTAAAATACTTTAAAGATCCTATTATTATAGATAAATTATATATAAAAAAAAAAATATTACATTGCATTATTTTATTTTTTTCCTTTTTAAATCAATTAACCAATAGAATTGCAAAAAAAAGTACATATAAAAGTTGAAATTTCTACAAAAACCTTTATTAGAAGTAAGTAAGATTCTGAAATACCCTATTCTTAGCCAAATGACTTTATGATTTACATGAGAAATCTTAAGAACCTGCTATCACTCTAGCTTTTTTTAATTTTTCTAATGTAAAAGAAAAAGAAACAAAAATAAAAGAAAATAAAAATATATAACATTAATTTACATAACTCTATTGTTATCTATATATAATTGCTAATACTGGTCAAAAATAATACTATCGGGTACATATCGGGTGCCCGATATGTGTACTATATATGTGATATATG
>JADRCO010001215.1:0-21266 GCA_021464525.1 Rhizophagus sp. LPA8_4_AMF | reverse complement strand
AAGTATGTATTTCTTAAATATAATTTCAAATATAAAGCTAAATATATATAAATATATTAGTCAGCTATATTTGCTTAAAGTTTGGTGCCTTTTCTAAAGAAATAAAAAATGTTTTATATGTGGTAAAGTTTTTGTACGATGCTCACAGATTCCTGTGTAACAATCGCAAAATCCTGTGTAACCATATATATGACTTCTATCTTACGTGTATGCATCATTAAATGATATTATATAAAGTTCAAAAAAGTAAAATTTACACTATACTAATGTAGAAATTGGTGTTAACCTAACTTTTGATAAAGAAAATTCATGTAAAGATCTGTTTTATAATTTCATACTTTTTCCAAATTTTATTAATCAAATTCTCTACTTTTTAGACGGATTACGAATTAATTAAAATAATAAAATAAATAAATATAATAACTGATAATAAATTTGAATATTAATAAATAAAAAATCAAAGAAGTTAGATTGAAATTAAATTATTTTAATAGATTAACTTGCTAATTAAATTTAATTGAAAGAAACTGAATGTTAAATTAAAATGAAAATAAAATGCAAATGAACTTAAATCTTAATAATTTTACATATAATTTAAATATATTTTGTAAATAATTTATAATATTAATGAAAGTCAATTATTATTAAAAACAAAATAAAGTTGAAAAAAAAAAATTTTAAAAACTGATCAAGTTTTAGAAGCCCAGGTACATAAAGATAAAATTTGGTCTTCATTATCATTAAAATTTATAATATAATTTTCATAATTTTTAAGTAATTTCCATAGGTCTTTTATTAAAGAGTTTTTATATTTTTCAATAAATCTTATAATTCTTTGTTCATAATCAATATTATTAAAAGCATATATAATTAATTTCATATTATTATTATTAATTTGAGAAGCTGCAATCCATTGAATAACAAATTTAATATCTTTATCACCACCAAAAGTACCACATCCCCAAAATCCAATACCAATATCTTTAATATTTTTGAAATTTTGATTCCAAGAAAATCCACAATAGGCTTTATTTAATTCTCTAATTAATGAATTATCTTGTAATTGTAATATTAAAGAATTTTTTAATGAATCAATATGATCAAATTCAGATGCATCCATAGCAATAATATATCTTACTTTTTGATTTGACAATTTCCACCAATTTTCAATTTCATGTTTATATTTAACCTTAAATGGACCATATCCTGAATGTTGTATTACCTTTTTAACATTTTTAATTAATATAGTTTCTTTATTTGACATTGAATTACAAAATAATGTAAGAACACATAATTCTGGTGAACAACCAAATAAAATTTCTTCTGCTGTACCAGACTTTCCAAATCCAATTAATTTATTTGATGGATCAATTTCAACCTCATCAAATTTACCAGGAATATCAGAAGTATTTGTTTTAATCGAATTTATTAAAGAAATATTTGAATTTGCCCATATCGGAATCATATCGTCACTTAATGATTTATGATATATTATCATCTCATCATTCATATCAACTTCGTAATTATTTGTTATTATTCTATTAAAATAAATCATTAATACTTTTAAATAAAGTTTGGCGGAAGGTAATTCACTTGAATTCCATTCTTCAAATGATCCTAGATGGGTTTTCTTATCCGACATAGTACATAAGAACATGTGTGATAACAAACAATTAATTTTTCTCCGTGTTAAAAATATTTTTTCAAATCCTTCCGTTTTTTCATGAGTATCATTTGAAATTATTTTACCACAAGGAAAATGTTTAGGTAATTCTAATGCTATATTAATCAATTCGGGAAATACTATCTCTTCATAATGTTTTTGATCTAATTTAGGTGAATTCTCCTCATTTCCGCTGAATAAAGTTAACAGAGATGATTCTGATGTATAATCTATTGAAGAAAAAAATGTAATTAATTTAATGATATCATTAAATGATTTACACGGACGAGATAACATCAAGAATGTTATATCCCAATTATCAGGATCATAATTTGGAAGGTCGATTGATGAAAAAAATGTCTCCATTACAGTTAAAGCCGAAGATGAGCCAGAACTTTAGTTGTGGCGCTCGGAAAAACTTTGACCCTTGCTATGCTGCGCCGGATGTTTATTAAATTTGTACATTCTATGACATTTTCGTTTTTAGATTTTTACTTCCTATTTCCTATTTTAATTATTTATTTCAAAGCCTGAATACCATGTTGTCTAAATGTTGCTTCTGTATTGGTCTTAGGTAAAGCAATTTTAAAGATTTTATAAAGTTGAAATAACGATCATTATTTACCTGAACTTAAAAGATATTTTGTATAAAAATTTAGGACTGGGACTCTTATATTAGCCTCTCTTGGGACTGTAAGTATTCATTGAAAAGTTATATTTATTAAGTAGTTTCTTGATTAATATACTGTATTATATTTGTTTATTTCATTTTTTATTTCACAGTTATCTTATTTATCCAATGCGTATCATTTATCGATCTTGGCGGGTAACTTTGGGTTCTTTTACAGTGTTTTATCTACATACTATTTAGCTGCTACTTTCGCCTGTATCGCTGGTATCGCTGGTGTATTAAAGGCAAGCATTCTTAACTATAAAATGATTTGTTTTATTACATATTAAATATATTTAATGTGCTAAATGAAAATTTTGAATTTAGAATAACGCTAAATATGTTAGAATTTATGCCATGTTCTATTGGTGGCAACTTATGTTAGGGTTCACAGTTTCAATCGTATTTTCAGTTGTAGCATTTTATTTTAATAAAGATGTTTGTGAACAATTAATTGAAGAACCTGATATTGATATGGATTTAGGAGCTTGTGTGAATTGGTATATTAAATCCGTTTCAACAATGGTCGTTATGCTTGCAATAAGTTGTATAATTGACGTGAGTAATTTTAATAAAAAAAAAAAGTTTTTTTATAGTAATTTATAATTTATTTACTTATCTGACAACTATTTTTTTTTTTTGATAGCTTCATTTTTGTATGGCAGTTTGGGCTTATTATCAAAGACTTAAGGTTGAAAAACAATATGGTGATATTGGAGGATCAAGTTATATTGTATACTATACTCCTGTTCCTGCTTACACCGTTGTTCCTCCACCTGCTTATGATTCCGTTCCTTCTGTTGATTCAAAAGCTGCTTCAAATATTCAAAACCCAACCGATAATAAGCAATAAGCTTCTTGATAATTCTCCTAGTTCTTTATTAGTCTTAGCTCTCTATTAGTACTTTCCTTTAGAATATGTTTTAATTGTTTAAGTTTTCTTCTCTTTTTGATTTTTTCTCTTCTTGTATTCTTTTCTTTTCATCCGTCGCGTTAACTACTTGAAAATATAATAGTTATTAAATAAATAAATCATTTATGTCCTTTTTTCGCGTTGTTTATCGTAATTAATAATCTAAAAGTGAACAAAGATAAAAAAAAGAGAGAATATTACGTAATTAGGATTATCATTGTAAATTAGGATCTACATTCTGATAGGCAAAATATGATATTGCACCAAACTCGCTCTTAGAGATTTTACATAGTAGAATAATCATGTCCTTATTATCTTTAAATAATTTTTCCCGTAAAAATGGCGAGAGTACTGGAACTGTGAAAAGTTTGTCAGATCTTTCTGTTAATCCAGCGGTGTTTGACCGTTATAAACGGTTGAGTTTCTTTTTTTTTCTTTTTTATATTGTTATATTTTATTAGTTCTTAGTCTAGCACGATAAATAAGTTACTTATTTTTTTACTTTTAACTTAACAGATCCTTTCGAGCTTTACGTTTTGCTTTAGAAAAAGCAGACATACGCTGTCCGCCTAATGCTATGAAAGAAATAATAAAATATCACAGCTCATCACTAAATGTGTGTTTGGATTGTTTTGATAACACGAATGTTAAAAATGATGGTACTTTACAAGGTTTAGCTAGTGAAGCCCTTCAGTTGAACGTGCGAGAAACACACTTTTTGATGAAGAGTTTCGAATCAGAATATGATGATTATAATAAGTTTGATGATGAAGAATATTTATCAAAATTAATAGAATTTTATTATGAAGAACGTCTTAATTTAATTAAGATTTTGAGTATATTATTTTACTATTATGAAGATACAAATTGGTATTATTATGATTCAGCAGAAGATTTTATAAGTAATCTTGATCTAGATGAATTTATGGATCGAATATTTGATCAATTTCAAGATCTGGCTGATATTGGTGTACAAGCATTCATACCAGAAAGTATGAAAGATTTTAGTTTTTCAAGTCAATATATTAAAGAACAAATAGAATTATTAGAATTATTATGTTTGATATATAAGGGACAAATTTCTGAACAATCAACAAAAAAATATTTGACGATATTTTTGACTCATTGTATGCAAACAAAATTTGGATATAATCAATTCCTTACGCTGCATATCGACTCGAATGGACATGACATGTTAGCTCAAGTCAATCATTTTACTCAAATTCTTATAGTCATAATGACTCTAGTTGAATTCAATTTCACAGAAATTTTTCCATCTGTTCATGCAAAAAATAAACGAGCAGCTTCATCAAATGATGTTAGAAGAGTCACTGAGATGGCATTAAATATGGATAATGATCCTTCTAATGGAATATTTCTCTGGTTATGGGCTTCATATTTAACTCATATACAGCATTTTTATGATGAAACAAATTGGCCAAATGAATACGAAGATCTAGAAAGTTACTTTAATAGTATGATTTCAGCAAATGCCGCAAAAGCTTATGATTTGAATGTTTTAGATTCTATTTATTATATTTTTAAAGGTCCATGTTTCAGACCAGAGGAATTAAACGTAAAGGGATACAAGAAAATTTTTAAAACTTATTTTATTTCAATATTTGAAGCATTTAAAATACAAGAGATTCCAAAGCATCAACTCCTAGTGGAGTGTTTTGCACAAATATTTGTTGAAGGTGGTCCATGCAGTGAATTCTTTAAGGAGGACTCCTTTTATGAAAAACGAATTTCTTTATTTGATTGGGCGATTTCTAGATTTCCTCAAAATTTTCACCCATTAATGCGATTATATACTGCATTATCTGGTGACAGGGATTCGGCCGAGGAAATATTTGTATTATTGGAAAATTTTCGTCAGTGTTGTTATTTGGTTAGAGATGAACAACTTAAATTTGATATAAGTAATGAAAATATAGTTTATGCTAAACAGCCAATCAAGCTTTTTGAAAATGTTTATCAAGATGCATTTACCATTCCAGAAAATACAGCCGGTTACGTGATTGAACAAATCAATGGAAATAAATTAGTTCAATGGAAATTTAAATATTCTGGATGGCAACTTTTTTTGGAGATGTTGGAATCATTCCCTTTAATACAAGGAAGGAACCCTTTTGATTATGATCCTAGTTTAACCGATGATCCAACTACGTTTCGAATCAAGGAAATATTGCAACTTGTATACGCACTTTTATCTAACTCTCCGGATTTGATTGAAAAAATATTGAATCATTTGGAGACATGCTTTCAAGATAATAAACCTCATAATGATCTTGCATTTACAATCTTTGCGATTATCGAATATATTATGAATAACGTTCCTGATGCCCTCGATTTCGTTACTGCAGGATTACAATGTGTGAAAGTATTATTACCGTATTTTAATAGTAGGATCTTGTCATATCTTTTAAAATCGGGATTTTTACCAAATTTAACTTCGAATGATTGGATGGACGATAATTCACAATTTGTATGTAAATTACATCATCTATTGTTACAGCAAGAATGTGTTGTAGGTCGTTATCCAATAACGATAGCTGTTTTAGATCTCGCTATTGAATTCTTTAGTCATATGGATGATTTCGATTTGAAACAGGATCAAGATGACTTAAAGGACATTCTTCTTTCTTTTACCTCTTATATCCTAAATGTTATTTTTGTATCCTATGACCGTTGGAGGTACAAAGATGAGCTAGAGCATATTCAAATTGGAATCAAGTGTTTGAATATTTTCAATAAAATTTTGTTAGGTTGCCCTCCGGGGTCCGAACTTCCTAATTATTATGATCCTATAATAGATATAACAAAAGATCCTTTACGAAACCCTCTTCAGGAATACTTATGGAATCATTTTATGATGAATGAAGGTTTATATCATATTTCACCCTTATTCTACATTATTAAAAACAATAAAAATTTCTCTATTAATAATGAAAGGACAATCGACTCTCGGTTGGAAAAATCCGACGTATTGTTGGAATTGGCCTTAGCATTTCTTTTAAGATTATTTAGAGTTCATAAGTTAAAAACTTCGGAAATTTCTTGGCTAGAGTTAACAATATTAGACAGGACAAATGTCAACTTTAATAAAGAGTTGATTATGATTATTTCTTCATACGTATCATATCCGCATAGCTTGGGAGTTTCTATTTTATCTTGCGAATTGATGACACTGCTCTTTTCATGTTCTGATACATCTATACTATTTCAATCATCTTTAAGTGGACTCTTTGGTAATGAAACTGAAACAATAATTGTATATAATAAATTCATAGATCGATTTACGTCTGAAATTAATGTTAAAGATTTACGAGTAGCTATTTTGGATTTCTTTACAGTTTCAACCAAGATTCATGTTGGATTGTCAATTTTTGGTGGGATTGATTTAATTTCTAGGCAGTTAGACCGTAAAGGTAAAGGGAAAGAAACAGGTAAAAGAAAGAAAATTAAACTTTCAGTTAATATTATTGATGTTATTATTGATCTTTTGAGAGATTGGAAAAAAGTCTATGCTGATGAATCAAGAGTGCTTCTTGCTGCTGTACGATTCCTAAATACATTATGGGAAAATGTTCGTAAAGGTGAATTCATAATTTTAAAAAAAATACGTGAAAATAATGAATTATGGGATAGTATATCAGAAATATTACGTATGAAATTGTACGATAATGGATCACAGGAAAATGAATCATTCGGATTATCTCAAGGAACTGTTTCTAGTAGATCAACCGCTAATGTTGAAAAAATTTGGTGTGGACAAAATATTAAAGGTTTTTTATTCCGGTTGTTGGGTCGTGAACTTTGTCTTGTTGCAAACCAGATGAGGAATAAAGGAAATAAAAGTCGTAGCGAATTTTTCAAATCGTTAACTGCAGAGGGAATAAGAGAAATTCTCCAAGAGGTTCTCGAAGAAGATATGTTAAAATTTTGTCTTGACAAGTTTACGAATATCAACCAATCATCCTTTGAAGAATCTCATAATATGTCAAAAATAAACGCTCAGGTGGTTCTTTTTAAATCTTGGAAATATTTTATAGAAATCGCATCTTATATACTATCTGATGGATTTTGGATCACTGAACGGAAAAACGATATATCTCAGTTAATACTTGGGATGACCGCAGAACGACTTGTGGAAGAAATTCGCCGTGGGCATAATGTTGAAATTACTATTCGTGACGATCTTGCAGATTTATTATTACATTCAATGGAACAACTTATAATTTCAAAAGATCAAACTCGGGATAGAATAATTCTTTATGCTGAATTAGTTACATCATTGTATAATGGTCTTACTAGTGTTATTAATCCGATACAAAATTTGGATGAAAATCATTTTACATCCAAAACTTATCGGCCAATTTTACAATCATTTATATTATGTTTACGAGCGCTTCATGATTCTAATATTATATTAAAAAGTAATGATAAAGTGTTGGCACAATTTCAAAAAAGTTGTCAATCGCTCCTTTCAGAATTATGCGAATTTTTAGTTTCAATGACTAAAAAAGATGGGATTGATGAAAATCGGGAAGAAGACATTTTAATAGTATTAACAGCACTAGAATATCTTGTACAACCATTATGTAATCCATATCCTTCAATATGTTTAGGTATACTTACTGAAAAAAAAATTATTAACTTACTTTTAGAAATGTTTGTTTATTCAATGTCAGTACCATGGAAAAATAGACCTAAATTTTCTGATGGGGTAATATATTTTCTACTGACATTGGCGAATTTTCCGGTTGGAGCGATGCAATTGTTTAGAGATGGAGTCATGGCGGCATTTTGTAATAATAGGCTATCGTCAGAATTACAAGAAGGGAAAGTTGAACCAAATTTAGTAGAGAATTGGCATAAAATTTGGTGCTTAATGTTAGCGGTTATTACTGCTATGTTACGAACAGTTGAGAGAAAAGACTTGAGTGTTATCTTGAGATCCGTTGTTGGATTTATCAATCTTTACAAGAAACAAATTCAACGAGCAATGGAATGTGAATTACCTACCAATATGTTTAAACTGGAGGAGATACAATATATTACAATATTATTTTATCATTTATCAATACATTTAAATACTCAAGAATTGGATATTGCAAGTGAATGTTTAGTTTATTATGAAGATCCTTTGCTAATACTTTTGGCAAAACTTACTTATCTTTTCACACATCCAAAATATTCTTCAAGAGTGATGATACCTTTAATATCGGAAGAGACAAAACAATCAGCAACCCTGTTGTCTGGTGGAATTAAGTTAGCATTTGAAAATGTTTTACCGGATATCGATTTAACATCATCATCAGACAGTGGAGGATCTGAAATGAATATATTTTTACAAAGAGTGCAACAGAAACTTTTATCAATTAACAGAAATATACTGGCTACCTATATTATCCTAACTGAATCGCATAATGTTTTTCATATGTCTATACCGTCATGGTCAGATCTACTTGTTTATTTTGAACCGTTGATGAAAGTATCAGATAAAGATCCAGCAACAATTGCGACACTATTTGAATTAATAGATCACGGCATGACCTTAATTCAATTGTGGGAATATATACTTGACACTAATAATATTAATAGTATTAGTGATTTAAAATTCTGGCAAATTACTTGGAAATCATCTATTATTATAATTGAGATGAGTTTCGTATTGGCAACTTCTCAATTAACTACGTGCTTCTTTTCTGAAGATAGAAACAAGGAAGATGTAGAAGATTTATTTACTGAAGTATTTGAAAGGTTATTAAAAGTAACACGTGTAGTAAAAAAATTATTAGATATGGGTGTAAGTGAAAAAAATGAATTAAAGTCATTTGAAGTGGTTTTACAGAACTTAACAAATTTTCTTACCAAAACTATAGGAATAATGAATTAGAATAGCAGTTTTTATAGTAATATTTTATCTAGAAATTTTGTTATTATAGTAATTAAATATATTCTATCTTTCATTTAATGATCCTTCATCGATTTTGTATATTAATACTTACTTCGTAAACTAAATAAAGGAAAATAACTCTTTCCCTCCGGATTTCTCTAATGTCTAGAATGGTGCAAATACTTCTACTAATTATATTTATTCAAGTCTGAGATTGCAGACACCGTAAAAATTAAAATTTGATAACGTACCCCTACATGTCCTTAATGTTAATCAAGAATCCTCGCTACGCAAAGAATTATCTTTAAAAATCAAATCAACTTAAAAACAAAGCATATTTTTATATTATTTAAAGTTGGATTTTTATTATTAATACTTTAAGATAAAAATTGTTTAATTAAGTTAAAATGAGCTCCAAATTGTCTTCTGATTAACAATGTGTTACTTTTTTGATAATTTCTTTTTTTTAACTTGAGTTGAAACATTAAGATGATGCGGTGTGGTTCTTAGCTGAATTCTTGGTGTAGGTTTACGTTGCTGTTGTTGCAGTGGTTGTGGTTGTGGTTGTTTATCTTGTTTCTTAAGTAAAGCCATCTTGGCCTATAAAATTTCCAAATACATTAGATATCGAAATGAAGATTAATTTCATATTTAGTATATATACATTATGAACGGCATTTGAGGTAAGATCTTTTAATAAAAGTTCAGTTTCCTTCGTCTTTTGATGATCAGCACCGTACTAAATTAAAAAATGGTAGTTTAAAAATTAATAATATTTATGCGAGTGATCCGTCTTTATTACATTGCTTACCATTGCGTGAAAAATATTGTATGCAGACTTTTCGGCAATTAATGCTGCTTTAAAATCTTCAGCAAATGCCAAAGCTTTCGCTAACAAGTGGTATCTATTAAAAATTAAAGTTATATATTATAAATTTATTAAAAAGCATAAAATAAAATACATGACTCAACTTACGATTCTCCCGTGATTACGTTATTTTTTCCAAAAATTATTTCGTTTGTGTCTTTAGCACGTTCGAAAAATTTAACACTACCTTCAAAATCTCTCATATTTTGCAGCATGATTCCGACATTTTGCTAAAATGTAAGTAAAATTTAATGAATGATAGACTAAATTTCACAGTTTATGATAATAAAGTTTAATAATCACATCGGCTGTTGCACCATCCGGATGTAATAGACCATAAATGATTTCCCAATAATACATTGCATGTCTCATATAGCGAAGACCTAACTCTGTATTACCAACAGCATTTTCGAAAAGACCAAGATGAAGCTTAAAATCGAACAAAAAAAAGAAAATATTGTTTATTCCTAATAATTAACTTTTAATTTAAACTATAATTTAAAAAATTTGCAACTTACGTAACTATGAACTGCGTCTACGCTATCAACACCACAAGTCCTTTCAAAGACGACAACTGCTTTCTTTTGAAAATCAATTGCCATTTCTATATCATCGTGATGATAGAAATATAATGCTAATGCCGCATAACATTTTGCTGTTGCTGGATGAAGAAATCCATAGCTTTGTTCATGTAACGCTAAGGATTGCACCATTAAATCAACACCAAGTTCTCGATGGCCTTGGAATGAAAGAAAAAAAATATTAAATTTAATAGAGTTAACTTACTTAAGTAAATTATTGTTATGTACCTCTTGCAATGCTTAATTTTCCAGCTTCGAAAGTTTCTTCAGCGAAAACACTCTGGATTTTTGATTTTCAATTAAAGAATATTTCATAATAAATAATAATTTTATAACAAAAAAAGGCTCTGATCTTTAAACATACTCTAGGATTAGCTTGCTTTACTATGGGTATTAAATTCAAAATATCATCTGGTAAAAAAGTTGTAAGTCTCTTCCTGGATTTCTTTTTCACATTTACAAAATGATATCCTTGAGCAGCAATTTGTATACCTACTCGTAAACAAATTTCTCTCAAAAGTGGCAATTTACGAACATTTACACTAATAAAATTTTCAGATAGGCTATAACGAAATCGAATAAGTACTGTATCCCGAATTTGTTGTAAAAGCAATGAGGGTGTAAGATTAAGATAAGCATAAGTAGGGTTATCGATACAAATGGTAGTATCAGATACCATCGGTTGAGGATCGGGATTATAATCAGTGCCGAGTAAACAATTCAAAAAATGTGAAATACAATATGGGACATATGTTATTGGTAATTCACGAAGAAGACTGCGTAAAATGCGTTTAGACGCTCTTATAATCATTTCATGTATAACAAGATGCTAAAACAAACGAAAATCATAAATAAGTTAAATTTATTATTCACCTAGATAAATACCAAAAAAGATTTAACTTACTTTTACATGATCCAACTTTTTATCTTGTGATTCGTCCATAATATTTGCGATCATGCCCAAATAACGCATGTTTATACCACGTCGATGCATTGTCGTCGTGAGCGAAGAACCGTCAACAGGAGTTACAGCCAATGTGGTAAATTCTATTATCTACAATTTTCAAAATCGAGTGATGTTAAATTCAATTATAATAAATTTAAAGACTATTCCTTTGTTTCTTTACACTTACTAGCATTCGGATCACCGTATCCCTTAAATATTTAGACGCATTACGAACGTTCTCTTCGTCTATCTTCTTATTTTTTTCATATTCTTCACCTTCGGGCGACTTATAATTAGTAAATGCATCTGGATTTAGTGCAAAATTAAATTCTTCATTATCTGAGGAGTTATCTTCTGGAGTAGAATCTTCCGGTGCCTATCAAAAATAGAAATCAATCATCACATACGCGTAAATTTATTGTAACAATAATTTAGTTACTTTTTGCTTAGCTGTTGTTATTTCTTGAAGCCATAATCTCGATTTATGGTCCCAATAGGATTCAGTTAATTCCGGCCTAAACAAAGTCAACTTATGAGGATAACGAGGAAGGTTACTTCCTTCTTTATCTTCACATTCATTTTCCAAAAATTCAATATCGATGGGATTGAGACGGTACAAATCAAACAAGTATCGCCGACCATCATCCCCCATCAAACCCTATAATAAATAAATAGTTAAATATTTCCTTACATCCAAACTTACCAATTCGTTATTATTTTTACCTTAGTTTCAAGAGAGGTATAAAGTTTGACAGTATTCTCTTTAGAATCGGAAACACTACAAGATTAAGAAATAATTTATAAATTTATTAACCAACATGTCACAGTAAGCCAAAATATTTTTTAAATCCTGATTTGGTCTCTTAAGAAATATATATATGTATGTATAAATTTTTAAGCAATATTATTTCATTGAGGATACCTAATAACGTATTTCAGACATAACATTAAAGAAAAATTCCTTTATACCTGTGTTCGGCAAGATGTAAAGGTTTTGCAGCTTTTCCAACTATTTTATGAAATTCGGGATCAGAACATAATCTAGGCTCGTCACGTCCGTTATCAAAGTACCCATATACAATTGATGAATCGTCTTGACGTCGAAAAATTCCTTGAATGTAGTGAAGAATTTGAGAAAAATAATAACTACAAAATAAAAAGCTTTTAAGAGGTATTTCCAAACCTGGAACAATAGTTTGTGCAACTATCCTAATCCCCTTATAGTCTACTACAACACATCCAAGGGTATATAGCCCCTCTACATCTATTGCATTCACAGTCCGTATACCTTCTAAATCTTTACCAGTTGCTACATGCGCTGCATCGTTTCCGCCAAGTTTTGCAAATGTGCCTCTCGTATCAAATGCTTTACTGAAAAATATATTATTATAAACGTACATATGTTCCTCTTCAGGGTCACGAGGATTAAAAGGAATTACATTGCCATTTATAACAGCGATTGCTCCTTTCACAGCACTTTCGGTAAAATCAGCTTGTATTTTATTAATAAGTCTTTCGCGTAGAACACGGTCTTTTAGTTCAACTCGCGGATATTCTCGCTGAGATTGAAATTCATCGTTCCAGTCACGCAGAGAATCAACTGCATCAGCCCCTAGACTTAAATATATTTCGGTTGCACGTCCCATATCATAAATATGTTTAGATTGTTTGACGACCCAAGGATAAGCAGGAAAACAAGTATTAACTGGGATTGTCTCAAAAGGATGATGCAAAGCAATAAAGTCTTGCAAAGATTTAAAATTGGCACGGAAAGATGGAGATATTGCTTGAAGAAGGGAAACAAGTGAATGAGCATGATAAACTTTAAGGTCCGAGCGAGGATTTGGATCAAAGTTTTTCATAGTCGATTTGTTGGCAAAAAATCCATTAATTGCTGAAGTGATATGCAAAATTTCACCCTCTATAGTCGTTGTAGTTAAATACAAAAGATCACCTGAATATTTATATAAATTATGTTAATAAGAAAGTATCCATTCTTATAAATTTCAAAGATGGCATAATTCGCACCTCTACGACGACGTTCAAATGGTACAGGATTCCAACCGGATAGACATAGAGAGTCTAAACACTTAATTGAACATCTACCAAAATTATTGGGGACAAACTTTGCTAATGAAGGTGCTGAAAAATCGTAATCCGCGAAGGATGTTTTTTGGGTTTCAGAGTTTTCTTTGACTTTTCCATTATTTTGGTGTTGTTCATTCGTAGCCTTTTCTGCAAAACGATTTAAGATAAGAAAGCCATAACTTGTATGAGCTCAAAAAAAGAAATACTTCAGCTACACACCATTAATATTAGAAACAGCCGAAAAAAATGATAATCCAGGATCTATCCCAACAGGCGACGTATTTTGTTTAAATGGGCCAACGAGTAGTTCTCTAACATGCATGATGTGAATACGAGCTTCACGTTCCGTATAGGGTTCTGATCATAATAGAAGGTAACTATTAATATCATATAACGAATGCTTGATAGAAATTATTCATAATAATTATACCTTCTATAAGATCTAATTCACAATCTTGAGTAATTCCTTCTTCTTGAAGTTCCTTATAATCATCGAGGCGTTTACCTTTGTAACAAAGTGAGAAACAAGTATATATGCATGTTTCCGGTGAGTCAGTGAGCCATTGTCTAACTTCTTGTACAAGTTCGCTTGCGTTTGCCTATATATGTCTGAATTAGTATAGAGAATGAAAACACACTTATAAAAAGGCACACTTACAAGAACTTGAGTTTTTCCAGGTAGTTGTGGAACATTAATCGTAAGTGTAAAGTGAGGCTCTTCCGTTTCATTCACACTATCCTCTACCACGTTTTCGACTACGTTTTCAACAGCCTTTTCTGTAGTTTCTTTACCCGAATCTTTAAGTGTTGTCTTAGAATTCATTGATATTTTTTTTCTATTGAATTTTTTCTATTGAATATTTTTTTAAGAAGTTAACAAAAAAGATGATTTTTTTCGATTATCTAATCTAGATAATTCGGGAAACGCCGAGGTATGTTACATTAACATCACATCCAAGTGACACTTTAGTCATTGTTATCCGAAAAACCTTCCGAACTTAAAAGTTGGCCGTCTACTGCGTAGATCAGTTGGATAGATTTACGACCACTCTAATACATCATCATACATGATTATGCATGAATATCGTTTTAGTATAACTTTCTTATCCCTATAAGGTAAATGTAATCAAAAAAATTATTTACTTTATTTTATTTATTTTCTTAAAAATTGTAAAATTTTTCTTTATTGACACGTCATGGAAACAACCACTTCTTCCGGACAGGACATCAGGATATCAAGGTAATTTGGTCATTCTTTTTGTCTAGTAATCATTTTTACTAATGTAGGTTTATTATTTTCTTAGACGAGATCGTGAGGATCGAGATCAAAGATTCAGATTGCCGTCAAGGGAAAGGTATGCTCGTTATTCGACAATTTATTGTTGTAATAAACGATTCGCTAATTTATTCTATTAAATTATATACTTCTGATGACCTAATAAAAATTTGTTCTTTTCACAATAATGTAGAGACGATCGACCTCAAACACAAGCTCTTAATAGGAATTCAAGACCTAGACAAAGATCTCCAATTGATTATGATGATATGGATAGGATACCTCAAGGTGGTGCTACTTCATCGTTTAGTGAACGTAGAAATATACCGTTGCGAAATAGTGTACCTGATATAGTTCCATCCCCGGAAATTGGCTTTTCATTAATAAGCGAGGTAACTAGATCTTTTATTTTACTTTATTCTCTATTTTTACATTTATAAAATTAGTGTTTTAAAATTAAAATTTTTTTTTGAATTTATATATATAAATTAATTAATTGTGTTTATAATTATCAAATTTTAAATATTCATTTATATTGTGTCTTACAAATTTCTTTGGTTATCCGGATTTTATATTTTAATAAAATGAAACTTCGAATGTTTATTAGGTTTGTTTGATAGTAATTCAAAGCTTCATGCTATGATTGAATAGAAATTAAATAATTTTACAATAAAAATCCGGGTGACCAAAGTAATTTAAATAATACGATAAGTTTTAATTGATTTTCTTTTTTTTTTAAATTTGAAAGTAGTGTACTTAATTTACAAAGGAAACCCAATAATCTTGTATATTAATAATTATTTATTTACAGACACGAACGAAATATGACGATCGTTTTATTCCTACGAGAGAAGTTCGATTTCGTCAACCAGGTGGTTCACCAACAATTCCTACAGTTACCCATAGAGAATATTTTTCACCTGGTCCTGGTAATCAATATGGCTTTCGAGAATTTTATAGATATCCAGATGAAAGGGAATGGGTTAGTGGAAGAAGTCCTTATTCACGAGAAAGAGAACGCGATAGGGAAAGAGAAAGAGAACGTGAACGTGATAGAGAGAGACGAGATAGAGATCGAACGTATCGTACTAGTAATATATCACATTTTGAACGAGATAGCCAACACGATCCTTATGATTATCGTGATCGAGATTATCACAGAAAGAGGTATCCAAGGGATTGGGATTATCGTAGGACTGGTGTATCATCAGGACCTGGCTATAGAGATGATCCACATGATTCAAGATATGAAACATCTTTATCAAGAGGAGAATCGGGAGAATCTGAAAGAAATGGTAGATATTTCATGGCTACTAGACATAATCATTGGAGACAACGAGATAGAAGGTCATCATCGCCATCTACAAGATCATCAATAACAAATTCACCACCACCACCTTCTCACCATCGCAGCAGATCTACCAAAACATCTACTCGATCAGTATCCCCACAAACTAGATCCTCCACTGGGAATTCAGGAGGCTCATCACCGAAACGCTCAGATTTGGAACGTGTTATTTCATCTAAACGTCCTCTAAAAATATCAATACAAAAACGTGTTGAAAATAATAGTGAGAACGAGGATGAAATAACTCATTATAAAGAACAGGTTGAAGAATCAATGTTACCTAATTTAGCCGAATCATTAGATGTTTATAAAAATCTGCATACTAGTGGAACATCAATCCATGACGAAACTAACTTAGAAGAAAGATCTCTCAAAGAGTCAGAGAATGTCCATAATAGTGCAGATGAAAAAAATGAGGGTTATGGAAGTAACGAGAAAGGAGGTTGGACAGGCTGGAGAAGTATAGTTGCTATAAATGAAGAAAAAGAGCGAGATCATAAAAAATTAAAAGATGATGCAATAGATTCTGAGACGGCTACCGATCAAACTGCTGATATGGATTTAAGCTCAGGTGAAAACGATGAACAACCATCACAATCTCAAAATAAACTTTCTATTTGTAGTGATGATCTCGAATCTATGGAAGAATCGGACGCAGTTGATGATTCGGTAGAAGATCGTGTCGAGATATCGAAAAAAGACAACGAGTCTATTTATGTTTCTAACAAAATTAATATAAATAATAATCACATTTATGATGAAGAATCGCTAAATATACCATCTCATGAAATGGACGACGACTTGAACAACCACCAAGATGATCTTAATAGTAAAATTGGTGAGCTAACAAATCACGAAAATTGTAGTTTACCTGTTTCAGAAGTTACAAATATAACGACTTCCTCATCCCAGTATATTATCGATGGTTCATTTCAATTGGAAGATGATAAAATTGATTATAATGCTATAGGAGCAGAAATAGAGAAAGTGGAGAATGAAATTGATCATTATAAAAGCCTTCTTGATCAAAAAAGAAGGCGCATTGAAGAAAAAAGTCTCGCACGTGCAAATCGAAAATCTAAATCGAATAAACGTGTAAATTTTGATTTTCATCAAGAAGCCATATTAATTGAAGTAGAACAAATGGAGTCAGCCCTCACTAATGAACAAACAATTAATAATGAATTAACTGTAAACCATGTAAATCATGTAAATAATGTAAATAATGTTCAAAATAGTGACACTGTATTTACCGAATATATTTTTCCAGAAAGTGATAAAGTAACCGATGACCATGAAGAGAATGTCAAATCTAGTAACATGTGGGAAATCATTTATTCGGAAAACAGGGAAAAAACAGAAGATATTCCACTTGATTCATTTATTCGTTTTGGATCTTGGGGACAAACTAATGAGATATACAAAAATTTGTCAGAATACCCTTTTTTTCAACAGAATATTTTGGATTACAATCGACTTCGTCAAATGTTGATGGAAGACTTTCAGGATCAAAAATGGAATATTAAACAAAAAGAACTGGCCCTGCAACAAGAATGGAAAACGGTTCATTATGCATGGAAGCAAAAATTTGAATCTTTACAAAAGACGAAAGGAAAAATGAAACAAGATGATAATGATGGAAATTCTTCTACGTCTGGTTTTGCAGCTAGATGGCCAGTTCGAACAAACAGAGGAAGACGTCGTGGTGATGTTGTTAGATCTGAAGCCGAAATGGAAGAAGTTATGAAAATACTCCAGGATGAACAACGCAAATGCCAAACGTGGGCAAATGTTCCTTCCATGATTTTAGATCCGAAAGAAAGACAACAAGCAAAATTCATTAACAATAATAGATGCGTATCGGATCCTGAATGTTTTTACGATTTTAACGTTGACATAAATATTGATTGGACAATTCAAGAACGAGAAGATTTCTATGAATTTTTCAAATCTTTTCCAAAAAAATTCGGTAAAATTGCAGATCATCTTAAAATTAAATCTTCAAATGATTGTGTCATTTATTATTATCGGAATAAAAAGGATTTAAATTTGAAGGATTTAATCCCAAAAAATGGTCGCGGGCAGCGTATGATCGCTCTAAATAGTAAAGCAAGGAAAAATAACCACGCGTCACCTAATAACTCTCAAAACATTGTCTCAATAAATTTTAGTGATTCCGGCATAATAAATAATAGTACAGTTTCAGAAAATACCGACGAAGGATCGACAAAAATTGACGAAATTTTTGAAGAAGCTAATGAGACTTCTATTGAAAGATTACGCTATGAAACGGATCCTCCTTTGATAGAGCAACAAGAGCTACATAAGCATTCAGACTTTAATGAAGAAATTCCTTCAGAAACACCGGATGTGTTGATGAAACATCATAATTGTAATAAAAATATATTATCAAACGAATCAAAACTTCAGGAACAATTCGTTAATAATTCTGAATCAAGTCATATTAGTATACAAGAGCCTTCTGAAGAAATTGCATTATTACCTGCTACTAAAAAGACCAGAGTCTCGAAGCCGAGAAGAAAGCAAAAAGTCTTGAAGGATTATGATCAACATGAAGAAGGTGAAACTGTAAAGAAAAAGCGCAACTTATTACATGGCCCACCTAGTATGGACAATGATGATGATGATAATAGTGTAACAGTCATATTTGATGCACAACTATCTCGGAAGCAAAATTCTGTTAATGATGACGATAGTGTTGATGAAGCAGCTCGTGTTCTTACCCTGATGTCACTTGAAGGAAATGCTAATGATAATAATACACATTCTTCTACACAACAAGAATTAGTTTCAATATCAAAAAGTAAAGGTCGACCAAGACAAGTCGACCTTGTTGAAAAGGATCATGAGGTTTCCCCAAATAAAAGCTCAATTACAAGTGATGATCGTATTACATCACAAAAGAAAATATCATCTTATTGGAACAAAAGAGAAGTTAGCCTATTTGAACAATCGTTAAATGAATTCGGCAAAGATTTCAGGAAAATATCCGACGCAATAAAATCGAAAACTGAGGTTCAAGTAAAAAATTATTATGAAAAACATTTTGAAAAACAAAATATAGGGAGTAACACTGATGATGTTGAAACTAGACCCTTTAATACAAGTGACGATATACAGAGTTCAAAAGAAAAACAATCACAAGCGAAGTCTAATGTACAAGCTTCACGAGGCAATGAACCTCTCAAACATAATACTCAAAGTCAACATAATATACTGATCAGTTCACAAAATGACGAAACGGTCTTATCTCTTCATGGTGGTTTCTTCGCTACCGAAAGGCAATCACAAATAACAGAGTTGCCCAGTTCGCTGAATAAGTCTTCAAATACTTCTCCTTCATCAGAAACTGTGCAAAAAAGTAGCAGCATTTTAAATTTGTTGAATCCTTCGAACACAATTATGACGGACGTTAATGATAACTCCTGGTTTAGCGAAGAACAATCAGAAACGAGAAGCAACAGAAATGAAGTTGCTGGTTCAGAAAAAGTTAATGATCGTAAACATAGTACAACTGGCACTATTTCAAGTGATGCAAACATACAAGATGTTATTTCCTCAGTACCCAGACATCATTTTATGACACAAAATTCAGAGCTGCATCTTTCCGCTAGGTCAAATAACCAACAAACTTTATCACAGCAACAGTATGCGCAATATATGAGTCAAATGAATCAAGCGAATCTAGCCCGAGAAATGGTGCAGAAGCGTCAAATTGAACAGCAACAGCGACAACAGCAGCAGCATTATGCACATATATTGGCGAATCCGCAAAATCAACAGACATCTCATTTTCGACCATCGAATTATATATACATGCATCAGCAACAATCTAACCAGCAAGTGCACCAACAGGCACAGCATCAGCAAGTTCAACAACAATTTACACATCAACATCAAATTCAGCATAGAATAACGAATTCTATTCAGGTCCCTTCTCACAACATTACATCTAATACAACACAAACATTTATTAATAATAATTATTCCGTACCTCGTATATATTCTTCACATTCTTCACAATACTTATTGGGATTACCAAGTAATAACACTACATTAGTTGGCCAACAATTGGTCAACACAGGCCACCATACCACAAGTTCATCGCAACATAATAACAGCGTTTCACAACAAAGCTCTTTCCCAACTCACCAGTCTTCTGATTATAATACAAATGAAATGATGGTTGGGCAAATCCATAGACCTTTTAATGGGACTAGCCGTTCCGGTCATTTATTTACTCGGACGCCTCAGTCTCAGGTCAGACCACATCAATCACAAGTTCATTATCAACAAGCGTTGCATAGAGTTCCTGGTATGAACTCCAATATTATCGGACGCCCAACATCATCAATAAGTAGTACACCAGCCATGGGCGAATTAAATTATAATCATCCTATTTTACAATCCAGGCCTTCCATAGTAATGCCTGGTACAGTACAAGGAGTGCAAAATGTAGTGGGTCATGGGCATGCACATAACTTTACTAATTCTCCAAGGCCTTTTTCTGGAGATCAACAACAACCATCATCATCAGAACAAAGTGACAGCCGGCTTTCATCACCAATATTATGCCCTAAAATAGAACCTCCGTCCTAGATGATGAATTTTGCACTAATTCAGTTAAAATAAAGAAACTTTCTTGTTTTAATTGATAATAGGTTTTGTTTTTATTATATTTTGCCATGTTAATAAGTAAATTATCAATCTAATTTTCATCTGTACATTTTTAAACGATTTCAAAGATGTTAAATAGTTAATTTTATAGATACGCAATAATTTTTTACCACTTATTTTTATATATAATAATAAAAAATGTAATTTTATATGTATATTTTTTATTAATTTAAAAGAAAAATAAAAACGTTTCCTTTACCATATGCAATTCACGTGGAAATCTTCTATGTACAGTCAACTCTCTATAAATGCACCCCCCTTGGGACCGAACACAAGAGTGCATTTATAGAGGGTGTTGCATTTATAGAATAAT